>JAHIAM010003731.1:0-24098 GCA_021605205.1 Aegilops longissima | reverse complement strand
CACCCTCCGCAGCAACCAACGGCCGATCGTCGATTGTCATGGCGAACTCTTGTTCTTTTTGTGATGAGCCTGCAGGATCTCTTCAAGGATGTAACGCCCCGAGACCGACGCTCCAGAAGACTTCCAGCTATTCCGAGTTTCGTCGTGTGTTTCTTTTGTGCTTGCTCTTTTATTTTTACATTGCATCATGTCATCATGCCATCATCTCATAAATCTTTTGCAATCTCAACTAAATAAATTGCATAGATCTTTTGATCTATTTAAATCGAGGGAAGGGTGATTTCTCTTTATAACATACCCTCCCGATATTTAGGGAGCTATATTAAAATATTCCATTAACTTCGAAATCACCCATCGTTCCTTTTTCTGCTTCAAGTTTGGTCTCCAAACTTTGCCCTAAATTTCTTTTATCATATTCCGAAGCTCCACCAAAAATCCGAACATTTTTGGACCTTCCCAAACCCTCACTTCCATTCAAATCATTTGAATTTAAATCCAAATGAGTTTGAATTTAAATCTTTCAATCATGGTCTTCCTATTTTTCTTGGATCAAATTCATTTTGTGAGTCCGGAAAATTATCCCTTGCGCTTTATCTTCCCTAACCCCTTTTCTTTTCTTTCTTAATCTCTGCTTTTTTTCTTTCTTTTAGTAGTGAGAGAGAGCTCACTTAGCAGCCTTGGTAGCTCAGCCAAAGCCCTCCGCCACTTTTCTCCACTGGCCGACCCAACCAGCCTCCTAGGCCCAGCCGCCCCTAGCTCTAACCCTAGCCCGATCCCCTCGATCCATCTCCTCCTCGTGCTCCCAGCGCTCTCCCGATCCCCATCTCCTCCTCTCGATTCCTCCAGCCACCCTCACCTCTCCTCTCCTCTCTCCTACCCCACCCATCTCCTCCTCACACACGCCACCACGCACACCTGTGATCGCCAGGAGAGCCCCGCCTCCCGATCCCCTCCGCCCCACCGCGCTCAACCTCCTCTCACTGTCAGCCTGTCACGCCCAATATGTGACCCTATCCAAAGGAACTCAACGGTCCCACCAAGGATAGACCAAGATATTGAAACGCTTTTGCAAGGTGGATATCATTACATCAACATTACATAATAGATGGGGATATACATAAGGCACAAATGCCACAAGAATACATCAACATCATATACAGAGATCAACATCCACTACGGATGAAACATAAATAGAAACTCAAACAATATCCACCTCGCTAGCCCAGCCGCCGACCGAACCTATCCTCGATCAAGAAGCGAAGAAGAACTCCAATACAAGCAAACATCGCCTCAAGGCCAAGATCATCGCACAACCTGTACCGCAATCGGTGGTGTAGTAATCAGGAGCCACGAGGACTCAAAGAATCCCATTACCATGGGTATCAAGACTAGCAAAGCTAAATGGGTAAGGAAGAGGGAAAGTGGTGAGGTTGCAAAGAGCGACTAAGCATGATATGGTGGCTAACATACGCAAATGAGAGCGAGAAGAGAAACAAAGGAACGGTCGCCAACTAGTAATGATCAAGAAGTGATCCTGAACTCCTACTTACGCCAACATAACCCGTAAACCGTGTTCTCCTCTCGATCAACCCCAAAAGAGACACTCACGGTTACGCATACACGGTTGGTGTATTTTAGAAGAGTTTGCTTCAAGTTTACTACAACCGGATATTAACAAATTCCCATCTCGCCACATAACCGCGGCACGGCTCTCGAAAGTTTATACCTGCAGGGTGTCCCAACTTAGCCCATGATAAGCTCTCGCGATCAACGAAGGATATTCTTCTCCCGGAAGACCCGATCAGTCTCGAATCCGCCACAAGACATTTCGACAAAGAATAAAACAAGACCAACAAAGCCGCCTGACAGCCGACAACCCGATAGGAGTCGCACGTATCTCGCTCTCGTGGCACACCGGATAAGTCAAGCTACGAGTAAAACCAACCCCGAGTTGCCCCCGGTGGCCTCAGCAAGAAGCTTGCTCGGTTCGCACCAACACTCAAGGAGCACCGCCCGGGGCTAATAAAGATGACCCTTGGCCCGAAACCCAAGGGAAAAAGGGCTAGGTGAGGCAAATGGTAAAACCAATGTTGGGCCTTGCTGGAGGAGTCTTATTCAAAGCGAACTCAAGGGGGTCCCATAAATCACCCGACCGCGTAGGGACGCAAAACCGGGAACATAATACCGATATGACGGAAACTAGGGCGGCAAGAGTGGAACAAAACACTGGCATAAGGCCGAGCCTTCCACCCTTTACCAAGTATATAGATGCATTAATTAAATAAGATATATTGTGATATCCCAACAAGTAAAACATGTTCCAACAAGGAACAACATCTCCATGTTCCAACAAGGAACAAACTTCATCTTCACCGCAACTAACAACGCTATAAGAGGGGCTGAGCAAAGCGGTAACATAGCCAAACAACGGTTTGCTAGGAAGGTGCAAAAGGTTAGAGGTCGACATGGCAATTTGGGATGGCTTGATAAAGTGTAATAGGTAGCGCAACATAGTGATAGAACGAAGCAACTAGCATAGCAATGATAGTAGTGAGATCCAGGGTAGCGGTCATCTTGCCTGAAATCCCGCAAGGAAGAAGAACGAGTCCATGAAGAAGACGAACGGATGAAGCCGAACCAAGCGTAGACGAACGAATCCTCACGATCGCAACGAAACAGGAACTAACAAGAAGAAGCACACAACATAGTAAACACGCCACACATAGACAAGACATGATGCACAACAAGCATGATGCATGACAAAGCTGCTCATGGCAAGAGATGATGCAAACAAGAACAACACATCAAGGCAAGTTTAAATGAGGCCGGGAACAACATATAACAATTCCGGTAAGTCCTCATATGCAAATTTCGAAATTGGTCCAGATCTGAATAACTTTATGTTCAAGTTGTTAAACAGCAAGTTAAGATGCACCACGATGATCTACACGAAATTCTAGTCAAGTTACGTATAAGGTTCATTAGATTCGGAGCTACGACCTAGAAGATATGAGCAAAACAATATAAACATGACATTGGTGTAAAATGCATACAAACATCAAGCAAACACCTCAAAACAAGGATGCAACATGATAATATGAAACTACATGCAAAATCAAGCAAGTTTCATATAGAGCACACTCAAAACGGAGCAACGGTTCAACACATACACCCTATACAAGTCATGACAACAATCTGTCCAAAACAAAGAAGTAGGCATATTGCAAGCATCAAAACAACATGCTACAGACCTCAACGTAATAACAAAAGGCATGGGCATGATGTACAGGTAAAGCATTACAAAACATGAACACTGAGCTATCTCCAGAAATCACTAGAACATGCTCAAACACACATGGCAAGAATTGCAAATAATAACAGCTTGCACTTTAGCAGTAAATAACATCAAAGTTGCAATGTTTAGAGCTATCAAACAACATGATACAGGAACTTATCATGGCAAACAAAGGCATGGCATTAATCTAATAAATGCATAGAACAAAAGTCCCTTACTGACCATGAGCTAAAAAGGAACAAAAGATATGATGGCACCCATGTAAACATGGCAAGTTATATGACAGATACATACATGGCAGGAACAACAATAAGTAGGCATGTTGGTGAGCTTGAACCACTCAGCACAGAGCAATACATGGCATGGCAAGGCAACCAACAGTAAGAAGACATGGCATAGAAGCTATACATGGCAAGAACAACATCATAGGGTGCATGGATCAACCACAACAACCTTGGCAAAAGTGAATAACATGTAAACAATCTGCCAGGAAACATTTTATAGCAAAAGTAGAGCTCGATTGACTCAAGCTATGGCACTCCATAATTGCAAAGAAGGGCATGGATGGATAGAGAATAACCATATGTTCAAAACATCCTTACTGAAGTATCTCAAAATAAGCATGGATCTCTTGGTAGCATCAAGTTAACATGGCATGAAAATATCAGCAGAACAGGGGCTGAAATCAGCAACATCATGAAGCCTAGTTTGCATGCTTGTGTTAGTCACCACATAGATCACAAAAATACATGGCATACACCCCTGTAAAGATGGCATGGCATATTACAAAACACATGTAGGACTCAAGTCCATAGGATGCACACATCAATCATGGCAAAAATGACAAAAGTGCATGTTCTGGTAAGAATCAGAAACTAACATCACATAGCATTCTTCTAACAGAATTTCTGGCATCAAGATGAGCTCAAATGAAAATGATGCAATGAGATGAAATGATGTACTCGTTGAGACGAACAATTTGACATATTACACGCGCAAAACGGAGCTACGGATGCAGAGTTATGATGCGATGAAAATACAACAAAATATTGAAAATCTGGGACTTAGAAGAATTTATACCGACGAAAACGGGATGACGAGAACCAGGACGGGGCACGGCCGTTTGGTTCGGGGTTCATGGCGGTCCAGGGCTGGGGCCGTGCGGATCTGGGCCGAGGTCAACGGCGGCGACGCCGGCTCCTCCGGCAACACGGCCGGTGAGCGGGGCCCACGGCGAAGGGGAGGGGCCGGAGCGGGCGATCCGCGCAGTTCTCGGATCTCGCTTGCTCTCCGGCAGAGGGCGGCGGCGAGGGGCGGCGCGGAGGATGGCGGGGCAAGCGAGGAGTTGCGAAGCCCGGCTGGCCGGGCAGGCGCGGCGGCGGGGAGGTGCGCCGGGCGGCGGATGCCGCGGGCGCTGGCGCGAGGGCGCCGGCCACGGGCGAGGGAGGCGCCGATCGAGGCCGTGAGGCGACCACCGGGTGGCTAGGACGGCGACGGCCACCGGGCGGCGGGCGGGCGAACGGCACGGGCGGCGAAGCCGCATGCGGACGGGCGCGGAGGGCGATGCGGGCTGGGCGGGGGCGCGCTGGCTCAAGCGGGCCTGGCGGGTGGCGGCGAAGGCGGGCGCGCCCGGGACACTTGGCGCGACGTGAGTGGAGGGAGAAGCAAGCGGGTGACGTGGCACGCCTCGATTGGGCCGGGCGACGGTCCGGTGGACATGTCCCCAAGCGATGGACATGTCTCGGCATGGCGAGGAGCGGGGCTAGGGTTTGGGAGGATTGACCGCGATTTTCGGAGGGGAGGTGTTTATATAGGTAGAGGAGCTAGGAGAGTCCAAATGAGGTGCGAGCTTTTAGGACGCCTCGATTTAATCGTAGACACTAATCATGCACGCAAATGTGTACACGATCAAGATCAGTGGACTCACGGAAGATATCACAACACAACTCTACAAATAAAATAAGTCATACAAGCATCATAATACAAGCCAGGGGCCTCGAGGCTCGAATACAAGTGCTCGATCATAGACGAAGCCAGCCGAAGCAACAATATCTCGAGTACGATATAAGTTAAACAAGGTGCCATAAGATGGCTAGCACAAACTGGGATACAGAATCTAAAGAGGAGCAGCCTCCCGCCTCGATCCTCCTAACTACTCCCGGTCGCCGCTGGCTGCACGTAGTAGTAGGCACCTCCAGTAGTAGTCGCCATCGGCGTGGCGCCTGCCTCGGCTCCATAGTCCAAGGCAGCAATCGAGTAGAGGTAGGGGAAAAGGGGAATAAGGCAACCGTGAGTACTTATGCAAAGTACTGCAAGCAAGGAGCTACACTACATATGCATGGATATATGTGTAAAGGCCATATCGGGACCGAATCGCAGTAATGCCGTAATAAGAGGGGATAGTTAGTCTTAACGAAGACTACGCTTCGGGTCACCGCCTTGTAATGTAGAGGAGGGTAGGTTGAAGTCCTCCAAGTAACATCACATAGCAATAATCCTACCCGCATCCCTCCTCATATCCCCGAGAGAGAGTGACCACCGTTGTATCCGCACTTGAAGGGTGTGTTTTATCAAGTATCCGTTCTAGTTGTCATAAGCTCAAGGTACAACTCAAGTCGCCCTGCTATCAAGATCACGGCTATTCAATAGATTAATCACTAGGGTGCACCATCTTACCCAAAGACGCTGATCCCATTTGGCCGACACACTTTCCCGGTCATGCCCGCCATGAAGATCAACACGCCGCAGCCCCACCTAGGCACAACAGAGAGGCCAACACGCGGTTCAAACTTGCGCCAGGGTGTGGGCCCATCGCCTCGAAAGCACACTCAAGACGCTATGCGACGCGCCGAAGAAGACCTAGCCTAACAGCGTGCCAGCCAATCCGCGCCACACCGCCTGTCACGACGCCTCAAGCATTTCGGCCGATACCACGACGCCGGATACCCATAACTACTCCCGCGAGATGGTTAGTGCGATAAGCTCGTGAGCTAACTCAGATCAAATACCAAGACCTCGTTGCTGCAGTTAAGTATCCGCTAATCCTAATGGGCCAGGCCCACCTCTCTCCTAGGCGGTCTCAACTCGCCTGTCAGCCCGCCTCAAAGGTCCACTCGGGTGCTCCATCACCGACCCGACTTTAGTCTCCACATGTATCATGTATAAAGTATATAGTATATACCCGTGATCAACTCCCGAGTGATCACGTCCGATAGTATAGCACGCAGACGGACAAGAATGTAGGGCCACAGATGAAAGTACTAGCATCCTATACTAAGCATATAGGATTGCGTAAGGTAACAATGTATAACAAGGACAAAGCATGCAAGAAGATAGGAGTATCTCGAAAAAGAATATGCTATACTACTCTAATGCAAGCAGATAGAGAAGAGTAGGCTATATCCGTGATCAAGGGGGGCTTGCCTGGTTGCTCCGCAAGAGAGAGGGTCGCCAACACCGTAGTCGAATCGCCAGCAAGCAGCTGGCCGGTCTCGTAGTCTACCGGAGAGAAGAGGGGAAGAAACAATGAATACCAAGTAAACAGATGCATATCGATGCATGACATGTCAAGAAGCGATGCTAGGCGTGCTCTAACGTGGTATGAGGGGATAATGGTTATGGGAAACATCCGGAAAGTATTCCTGTTTCGTGGTTTTCTAGCAGAGGAGCCGAGGGGAAAGTTGCAGGTTTGATAGGTTAGGTGTGTGGCGGACGAACGACCGCGATCCGGATTCGCCTCGATGCTCGAGCAACTTTCATGTTGAAAATATTTTAACCGAAGTTACGGATTAAAAGATATGATTTTCTAAAGATTTTAATAATTTCTCGAATTTAATTAATTAATTAATTAATTCGAAAATGTATTTATGACGCCAAGATGATGTCACGCCGACGTCAAGAATAACAGGGTTGACTAAGTCAACTGACATGTGGGACCTGTCATTATATTACTCGTTAACTAATTAACCTAGCTTAGTTTAATTAACAATAGTTAATTAGGTTAATTAGTCATTCTTAATTAATCAGATTAATTAGATTAATTATTTACTTAATTAATTAATTAATTAGTTTTATTCATTTTATTTATATTTATTTAATTTTCATTTTCCTTTTCTTTTTTTTTTAAAACGTTTTGGGGGGGGGCCCCATGTCGTCAAGGCAAGTGCGGTCACCCCAATCGACCGAGTCAATAGACCGGTGGGGGGCCTGCCCACTAGCCAGCTGGGTTCAAAGTGGTGGCCCCGGTGGCCACGCCGGCGTCGGCGCCGGGAGCCCTGGCGCCCGCAATGGAGGAGGGCGCCGAGTCACGGATTGCCCGGCTACAAACGGGCGCGGGTTGGTGCTCGAAGGGAGAGGGGGCGCGTCCGATGGGGGTATTGGCGCTGCTGCCTCGCCGGGATCGGCGCCGGCGAAGCGTGGAGGCGGCGAGAGGTTCGGCCTCCGCCAAACGCTGCCACGGGGGTGGGAAGAAGGGCGCACCGAAAGCCTCACGGTTTGCCGACGCGACCATTTGGTCACTGGGGCGCCATGATGAGATCCACTGGGGGGGGTCTGGTGCGCGGAGGGGGGGGGCGCCGGGCGAGGAGAAAGGGAGAGGAGAGGAGGGGGACGGCGGTGTCATGGGCGCATCACCGCGGTGACCGTGGGGGGGCGGCCGAGCCGGACGGGAGGCCCGGGCGACGGCGGCTCGGGAGGGAACTAGGGGAGAGCGGGAGAGCTCACTGGGGGACGCGGGTCTATGAGGATCGCTTGCCGGCGGTCGGTGGCGCACTGCTGAGGAGGCGGGCGGAGAGGCGGCCGACGCGCCGGGCGGATCCGGTGAGGCGCGGGGGGTCGGGACGACGGGCGGCTCGAGGCGGCGGGAGCTGCGGCGCCTGGACGCGACAGTGTCGGGAGGAGGAGGAGGTGCGGTCGGGTGGGGGGGGTCGCCGCGCGGGGTCGCTGGATTGGGCTGCCCTCGATCTAGATCGGGCGGGAGGAAGAAAGGGATCGGGGGGGAGTGAGGGGCGCTGGGCGGCTAGGGTTCCACCGACGGGGAGGGATAAGGGGCGGCGGTTGGGCCGGGCCATGGGTGGCTGACTGTGTGGGGGGTTGGCCCAGCTGGCCTGGGTCTTTTCCCCCACTCTTTTGTTTTAATTTTTCTTTTTTATTTTCTTATTTTCTGCTTTTAGTTTATTTAAAATACCAAAACACTTTACAAAAATGTGTGCACCCCACCATAATTAGCTTTGTTATTTTGACAAACCCCTAACATTTTAGTTTTAGTTTTGAAAACTTTATCGCTTGCTTTTGTTTTGAATTTGATTTAGACCGGTTCAATCAACGTGAGTTTAGTCACAAGAATCGAGGTGATTACTGTTGTTTAATCATCCGGTGTTACAAATCTCCTCCATTACAAGAAATCTCGCCCCGAGATTTAGGAGGTAGAAGGAAAGAGTGCGGGTATTCATCTCAAGACGCATCCTCGCTCCTGTGTGGCTTCGCCTTCAGAGTGATTCACCATCGGACTTTGAGGAACTTGATCGCTTCGACGTAAGCGGCGCTCAGCTTGGTCGAGAATGCGGACCGGATGCTCTTTATAGGAGAGGTCCTGCTGCAATTCGAGCACTTCATGGTCCACTACTCGGATTGGGTCCTTGAAGCAGCCGGAGTTGTGACATCGTGGAACACATCGTGAACTCCGTGAAAGGTTCAACGGGAGCCCAGCTTGATAAGCCACTTTTCCACGCCTTTCCGTATTAGTGAATGGGCCAATATAGCGAGGAGCTAGCTTGCCCTTGATC
The DNA here is from genome assembly GCA_021605205.1 of Aegilops longissima. Classification (NCBI taxonomy): domain Eukaryota; kingdom Viridiplantae; phylum Streptophyta; class Magnoliopsida; order Poales; family Poaceae; genus Aegilops; species Aegilops longissima. Next base: position 15,020 of record JAHIAM010003731.1, on the reverse strand, counting down.
CCGAAGCGTGAGCACCCTTCATTGGTGTAACGCCAAGATAGGCCTTTTCGCCAAAGTTGATAGACCATGTCTTTGTGATGACGGTCATAATTACTTTTTTGACGGATCGAAAGCAGTCCTTGAGATTCTCGCGAATAATGCGGACCTTAGAAAGCCGGTCAATGACGACAAGAATAGCATCATTACCTTTCTCGCATTTGGGAAATCCAAAGGACGAAGTCCATTTCAACATGGTCCCATTTCCATTCAGGAATAGAGATAGGTTGCGAGTTCCAAAGAGGCCTTTGATGTTCGCTTTGATGCGACGGGCAAACGCCACACTCGTAAACATAGCGAGCAATGTCCTCGCTTCATATTAGACCACCGTAATCTCTCGATTTAATGTCTTGATACATCTTTGTACTACCAGGATGGATACATAGAGGCGTATCATGAGCTTCTTGCATAACCTTCCGAGTCATATTCAGGTTTTCCTTCTTACACGGCACCACTAGGCGGCTTTTGAAGTACAAGGCGCCATCATCAAGAATAGTGAAGAATGAGGGATTTCTTTTGAGGTCTTGCTTAATCTTGTAGACTTCAGAGTCAAATCTGCATTGTCTTTATGGTGCCCACGAGATCGGTTCAACAGCCAGGGTATAGAGGGAACCTCGGGGAACAACACGGAGATTCATCTTATGGAACTCCTGAGGAGGGGAGCGAGTGCACCCGAGGAACAATATGGAGGTTCAATTTTCTGAATTCTTCAACAAGTGGGGGCTGAACTTGTGAACTTGAAGGTGGTTGCAAGAAGACTTATGCTCAAGGCATCAGCCATTACATTAGCCTTGCTCGGCGATAGGAAATACCCAAATCAAAGTTCCAATCAGCCTCCATCCATCTCTCGCCGACGGAGGTTCAGGTCTGGCCGAGTAAACAGATACTTCAGACTTTGGTGGTCGGTGAAGATCTCGCAACGACACCGAGAAGGTAATGTCGCCACTGCTTCAAAGGCATGAATGATGGAAGCAAGTTCGAGGTCATGAACTGGTAGTTCTTCGTGAGGGCGAATCGTCGAGAGGCATAAGCAACCACTTTGCGCTTCTTGCATTAGGACACCGCCTAAACCTTGACGAGAAGCGCCGCAGAAATGACGTAAGTCCTTCTTAGTATCGGAGGAGCTAGCATCGGGCGAAGTCAACTTGTCTTTGAGTGCCCGGAAACTTTCCCGACACTTATCTCGTCCATTGGAATTTAACGCCTTATGCAACAAAGTTAGTCGAGGTTCTGGCAATCTTGGAGAAGTTCTCGACTTAATCGACGGCAATAGTGGCGAGACCGAGAAAACTTCGACTTGCTTAACGCTCTTCGGAGGAGTCCAATCGAGAATAGCCTGAACTCTTTCGTGGTTGACGGCAATACCATCCTTAGAGATGACATGTCCAAGATAGGTTACTTCGGAAGCCGTAATTCACATTTGGAGAACTTGGCATAGAGTTGATGCTCTCGTAGCTTTTCCAAAGACAAGACGAAGATGTTCAAAGATGTTCTTCTTCATTCTTGAAAAGATCAGATATCATCCAGATAAACCACCAATAACTTGTCGAGGTAATCCATGAATATATAGTTCATCAAAGAGAGAAGGTAGCCGGAGCATTGGTTGCCGAAGACATGACGGTGTACTCGTAAGAACCATAACGAGTCACTTAATGCGGTCTTGGGGATATCCTCCTCATGAACACGGATCTGGTGGTAACCCAACCTCAAGTCGAAGTTTCGAGAACACCGACGAACCAGCCGCTTGATCATAAAGATCATTGATCCGAGGAAGAGGATACTTATTCTCAATGGTAGCTTGATTTATAGGACGGTAGTCTTGGACCAATCGGTTTGTCCCATCCTTCTTCTTGACAAAGAGAGAAGGTGCTCCCCAAGGAGAGCAACTTGGGCTAATGAAACCACTTTGAAGAGATTTGTCGATTTCTCCTTTAGCTCAAGGAGTTCATGCGGCGGCATCTTGTAGGGTCGCTGGCTATAGGAGTGGTGCCGGTTTCAAGTCGATGACGAATTCGACAGCTCTAGCAGGGGAATCCTCGAAGTTCTTCAGAAAGACGCCTTGGAAATCACAAACGATGTGAATGTTTTCAATACCCTCGAGTGGTGCAGCGCTCAAGGCATTCAATGCATAGAGCCTTGCCTCGCATTTTGCACCGATGAGCTTGGTAAGTGACTATTTCATCCGAGGGTGTAGCAGATGGACGGTCTTAGTGGCGCAAACGATTGACGCAGATGCGCTTTCAACCAATCCATCCCCAAAATGAGGTCGATGTTAGACGCCTTCAGATAATGGGGAGGCATAGATTCCAGCCCTTCGATTTCCACGGGACGCCGACGCCAACCATGGAGGTTTGACATTGTCCCAAGGGGGTTTTACCACTACCAAGAGTTCATCTCCTCACACTTAACGCCGTGCTTGTATGCAAAGTCTTCGACATGAATGAATGCGATGCTCCTGAATCAATAAAATGATGCGTGTAATCGAATTTACGAGGAGTGTACCCATCACAAGAGCAGTGCTGGTCTTGAGCTTCGCTCAGATCAACGTGGTTGGCCCGAGCTTGACCATAAGACTTGGCAGTTTGTTGCGGTTCGGTGTTTCCACGGCCACCGCCGAAGGGCCACTGATTCTCGGTTCTGTTGCATTCTCTAGCACGGTGCCTCGTTGTCCGCACCAAGCACAAACCATTATTGGGGGGGGAACAGAGCTTGGGGTGGTGGAGCCGAAGCTTTGGCTGCTTAATTGTAGGTAGACGAGGTGCAGCATAGTTCTCGCTTTGGAGCAGTGCATTCGGCCGGTACATACCGTTGGGAATCCATATCTTGCGCTTCATGAGGACGGGCTCAAGATGAGCCCGTGTCACGTTGCGCTCGTTAGAGCTCGTATTCCTGCGCACTCAGTTTCGACATTGATAGCCTTGTTCACCAAGGTGGCGAATCAGCAAAGTCGGCACTAGAAGTGCGAGCTTGATGTCACCTTGAAGGTCGCCACGGAACTTCTCCCGCTCAAGGCATCAAGAGCAATATCCTCTTCAAAGATAGCGAGACAAGTCCAGAACTCTCACGATAAGCTTCAACAGCTTTATTGCCTTGGGTGAGGTTATGAATTCACGCTTCTTCCGTCCATGACCCCTTGAGGGATGAAGCGGCACGAAGGCAGCTTGGAAGTCCGCCAGTGATGAGTGTTCCAACTCGCGAGTACGCCTCGTGGCTGTCCCACCATTGAGCTCGGGTCCTTCAGAAGAAGGAAGCAAAAGTGACATAGCGGGCAGGGCTACATCAAGAGACTCCATCTCATAGGTGATGTCACGGAGCTACCATCAAGATCCAGCGGCTGAGTTGAGCTGCGGTACACGCCGGGTTCAGCGTATGAAATCCGCAGAGTTGTTCCATTTGGGTGCTGGTTCATATTGGGGCGAGGAAACTGAGCCATCATGTTTTCCATGAATCGCGATTCATCTCAAGCTGTTGGATCATACCAGCCATGTACTCAGTGGTGGTGGGAAGTTGCCACCACGACCACGACCAGCTGGCCTAACCATCCCGCTATTATATAACAGGTAGTTCAAGATTTGAGAAGTTATGCAAAGGATAAGAATCATTCATGATGAAACATGCATAACTAAAAACAAGACGATAGAAACTACATAGTAGTTGGCATATCTTACAAAAGGAATCATGCATAGAGTTCGATACATAGAGTCCAAGACATAGACTACTACATCATAGGCGGCACGCAGCTCGCGGCGTAATGCATCTAACACTAACAAACAAGTCTACATCACCCCACGCTGCATCGCGGAGGTAGCAGAGCCCGAAGTCGATAGTGCGGCAGCGGATAGACCTCCACGCCGCTGACTGGGGCCGCGGATACTCGGTGCTGAATCCGACGCCCGTGTGGCGTAAGAGGGCTGCGCGGGAGAGTAGCCTCCCACGCCCGCCAACCGACACCCCGGGCATCACGGTCTCGGCTGGGTAGATCGCAGAACGCGCAGCTCTTCGGATCGGACAAAGGTGCATCAACGCCGAGCACGGTAGAGGTGCCGACGGGTGATGTACAACTCGTGGCGAAGAGCTCGTTAGCTCGATCCAGCCCATCGCGATGCGTAACAAAGTTCGATGGTAGAAGGGCTCTTCGTGACAAAGGAGTAGGCAGCAGTAGTAACCTCCTCACCAACATCGACGCGATAGCAATGTGCTCAAGGGGAGGTGTCCAACTCGATACTTAGCACGAAGACGGTCGAGCAGCATAAGCAGCATCGTGGACTGCCATATCGATAGTCACTCCAACACCATGTGCGGTGCAAAGACAAGAGTGGACTCGCATCTCCGAGAGTAGAGGTGGACGGCGCGGCATCGCTTCTCGGTTATAGTCCCGGTACTCCTCATAGACGGTGTACTCAGGTGCCGCCGATAACCCGTGATAGGTCATCATCTCGCTAGCACCGCAGTGATCCCGAGGCACCAATGGCCGCCGTGGTGGCGCATTTACCTGCCTCATGGGTTCCATCCGAAAACAAAGACGCTTCAAAGGAGTCAATGACAAGGTGGAAATTGCTCAAATACAATTTCAAGAACAACTAAGGCTATATCCAACTTTGGGGTGAATGCGGTCACGGGATCCTAGTGATAGTTAGTAAAGCCGCTAACCCAGTAGAAGAGAGTTCAGAGTCCCGAGTAAAGGTCGAGGAGTAAAAGATCCTAGTACCACCCGATGGCGCACGGGCCCGTAAGGCACACGGCCAAGTTAGTAAAAGTTTTGCAATGTCTAGACTCGACTTCGCCAAGGAGTGTGGAAGGGGATTCCTACAGCAATGGCTCGATATTAACTTCAGACGCTTCTCGATTTAATCGTGACACTAATCATGCACGCAAATGTGTACGATCAAGATCAAGGACTCACGGAAGATATCACAACATAGCTCTACAAATAAAATAAGTCATACAAGCATCATAATACAAGCCAGAGCCTCGAGGGCTCGAATACAAGTGCTCGATCATAGACGAAGTCACGGAAGCAACAATATCTCGAGTACGTACATAAGTTAAACAAGGTGCCATAAGATGGCTAGCACAAACCGGGATACAGAATAAAAGAGGAGCATGCCTCCCGCTCGGGATCCTCCTAATCGCTTCCCCGGTCGCCGCCGGCTGCACGTAGTAGTAGGCACCTCCAGTAGTAGTCGCCATCGGCGTGGCGTCTGCCTCCCGGCTCCATAGTCTGCTGCAGCAATCGAGTAGAGGTAGGGGAAAAGGGGAACAAGGCAACCGTGAGTAATCATCCAAAGTACTCAAAGCAAAGAGCTACACTACATATGCATGGATATATGTAAAGGCCATATCGTGGACCGAATCGCAGAATGCCGTAATAAGAGGGGGATAATTAGTCTTAACGAAGACTACGCTTCGTCACCGCCTTGTAACAGTAGAGGAGGGTAGGTTGAAGTCCTCCAAGTAACATCACATAGCAATAATCCTACCCGCGATCCCTCCTCATATCCCCGAGAGAGCGACCACCGGTTGTATCCGCACTTGGAAGGGTGTGTTTTATCAAGTATCCGGTTCTAGTTGTCATAAGCTCAAGGTACAACTCCAAGTCGCCCTGCTATCAAGATCACGGCTATTCAATAGATTAATCACCGCAGGGTGCACCATCTACCCAAAGACGCTTGATCCCATTTGGCCGGACACACTTTCTCGGTCATGCCCGCCGCGAAGATCAACACGCCGCAGCCCCACCTAGGCACAACAGAGAGCCAACACGCCGGTCTAAACCTAAGCGCCAGGGGTCCGGGCCCATCGCCTCGAAAGCACACTCAAGACGCTATGTGACGCGGCCGAAGCGCACTCAGCCTAACAGCGCTCCAGTCCAATCCGCCAAGCGCTACGCCATCCGTCACCGACGCTCAAGTATTTCGCCGATACCACGACGCCGGATACCCATAACTACTCCCGCAGAGATGGTTAGTGCGATAAGCTCAGAGCCAACTTAGATCAAATACCAAGACCTCGTTGCGTGTTAAGTATCCGCGAACGCCGAACAGGCCAGCCCACCTCTCTCCTAGGCGGTGTCAACTCGCCTGTCGCTCCGCCTCAAAGGTCCACTCGGGTGCTCCATCACCGACCCGACTTTTAGTCTCCACATGTATCATGTATAAAGTATATAGTATATACCGTGATCAACTCCCGAGTGATCACGCCCGATAGTATAGCACGGCAGACCGACAAGAATGTAGGGCCACAGATGAAAGTACTAGCATCCTATACTAAGCATATAGGATTGCGTAAGGTAACAATGTATAACAAGGACAAAGCAAGCAAAGAAGATAGGAGTATCTCAAAACAAGAATATGCTATAATACTCTAATGCAAGCAGATAGAGAAGAGTAGGCGATATCCGTGATCAAGGGGGGGGGCTTGCCCGGTTGCTCGCAAGAGAGAGGGTCGCCAACACCGTAGTCGAACCGCCAGCAGCAGCTGGCTTGGTCTCAGTAGTCTACCGGAGAGAAGAGGGGAAGAAACAATGAATACCAAGTAAACAGATGCATATCGATGCATGATATGTCAAGAAGCGATGCTAGGCGTGTTCTAACGTGGTATGAGGGGGTATCGTTATGGAAACATCCGGAAAGTATTCCTGTTTCGTGGTTTTCAGCGAGGAGCCGAGGGGAAAGTTGCAGGTTTGATAGGTTAGGGTGTGTGGCGGACGAACGGACCGCGATCCGGATTCGCCTCGACGCTCGAGCAACTTTCATGTTGAAAATATTTTAACCGAGTTACGGATTAAAAGATATGATTTTCTAAAGATTTTAATAATTTCGAATTTAATTAATTAATTAATTAATTCAAAATGTATTTATGACGCCAAGATGATGTCATGCCGACGTCAAGAATAACAGGGTTGACTAAGTCAACCCCGACATGTGGGACCCGTCATTATACAATCGTTAACTAATTAACCTAGCTTAGTTTAATTAACAATAGTTAATTAGGTTAATTAGTCATTAGGTTAATTAATCGATTAATTAGATTAATTATTTACTTACTTACTTAATTAATTAATTAATTAGTTTTATTCATTTTATTTATATTTATTTAATTTTCATTTTCCTTTTCTTTTTTTTTTTAAACGCTTTTTGGGGTGGGCCCCATGTCGCTGGCAAGGCGTGTCACCACCATCCGACCGAGTCAACAGACCGGTGGGGCCTCGCCCACTAGCTGCTGGCCCAAAGCGGTGGCCCTGGTGGCTACGCCGGGCGGCGGCGCTGGGAGCCCCGTGGGCGCCCAAGCCGCGGAGGAGGGCGCCGAGTCACGGATTGCCCGGTGGCCAAACGGGCGCTGGTCGGTGCGTTCGAAGGGGAGAGGGCGGCGCGTCCGATGGGGGGGTATTGGCGCGGCTCGCTCGCCGATCGGCGCCGCGATGAAGCGGTGGAGGCGGCGAGGAGGTTCGGCCTCCGTCAAACGCGCCACGGGGGGGTGTGAAGGCGCGCACCGAGCCTCACGGGCCGCCCCTGCGACCATTTGGTCACGGGGCGCCATGGCGAGATCCACGGCGGGGGGGGTTCGGTCGGTGCGGAGGAGGGCGCCGCCGGGCGAGGAGAAAGGAGAGGAGGTGGGGATTTGGCGGGGCGGCGATCGCGCGACCGCGTGGGGTTGCCGAGCCGGCGACGGGAGGCCCGGGCGACGGGCGCGCTCGGGAGGGAACTAGGGGAGAGCGGGAGAGCTCACTGGGGGTCGCGGGTCTATGAGGACTGCCGTCCGGGCGGTCGGTGGCGCACTGCTGAGGAGGCGGGCGTGAGGCGACCGGGCGCCGGGCGGATCCGGTGAGGCGGCGTGGGTCGGGGACGACGGGGCGGCTCCGAGGCGGGGGGAGCTGGGCGCCAAAGCGCGCAGGTCGGGGAGGAGGGAGGAGGTGCGGCCGGGTGGCGGGGGCCGGGCGGGGTCGCGGGATCGGTCGGCCCCGATCTAGATCGGGGCGGGGGAGGGAGAAAGGGGATCGGGGGGGAGTGAGGGCGCGGGGCGGCTAGGGTTCCACCGACGGGGAGGGATAAGGGGGGGCGGTTGGGCTGGCCATGGGTGGCCGACCGGCCGTGGGGGGGGGGGGCCCAGCCTGGCCTGTTGGGTCTTTCCCCCCCACTCTTTTTGTTTTAATTTTTCTTTTTCTTATTTTCTTCTTTTCTGTTTTAGTTTATTTAAAATACCAAAACACTTTACAAAAATGTGTGCACCCCACCATAATTAGCTTTGTTATTTTTGACAAACCCCGAACATTTTAGTTTTAGTTTTTGAAAACTTTTATCGTTTGCTTTTGTTTTGAATTTGATTTAGACCGGGTTCGAATCAACGTGAGTTTAGTCACAGTAACCGAGGTGATTACTGTTGTTTAATCATCCGGGTGTTACAGGTTTTCGGCCACGCGATCGTGATCGAACGACCGAGAGCATGGAGGGGAGTTTGCTGGGTTTTGGGCCACTTTGAAAGGGGAGTTGGGCTGCAACAAAAGAGGCTTTATGGTTACCTTGCTAACTGCTGAGTATCAAACGACCTCCAAATGGCACGAAACTTGACAGCGGTTCACCGGTGCTATACCAAGGCCGCTTGACAAACCTCGTCCATTCCGAGACCGCTTAACACCCGCACACCTAAAAGAGGTAAAAGGGGGCGCCGGAGACATAGGAGTGCCGGATTGCAAAACGGACAACGGGAAAATGCTCGATGCATGAGACGAACACGATGCAAAATGAAATGCACATGATGACATGATATGAAATGCGATGATGACATGGGAAAAGTGCGACACGCAAGCAAATGACATGGCAACGACGGCGAATAATCGCGTACACTCGGCGATCGGATCCGGGCGCTACAACACTCCTCCACTAATGAAGAGATCTCGCCCCAGATCTTAGGAACGAGACGAAAGAGAAAAGGATGAGGTGAAACACGAACTCAAGAGAAGAAGCAAAGAATCGAGAGCACTCGAGAATAAGAGAGGAATGACGAGAATGACGAGAATCAAAAGCTCATGGAAACATGATAGGCTCAGAAACAACTCGTTCTAACCGGAGTGGTTAGAATGAGAAAAGAAACGAATAAGACTGAAAGGATTTAGGCAGCACTCCGGCTGAACATGGAAAGAATAGAACATGAACTAGAGAGGATGGAATGATACTTGATGAACTCTTGAAGAATGAATTAAATCATGTAGAACCACCGTGAAGAACTCCGGTAACACAAGGATGATGAGATACGATTGAAGGATGAAAGGAAATAAGATTAAAGCCTTGCGATGATTCGGATGGAGGTTCCGACGAAATGGCCGAGGAAAACTGAACTCCGGAAAAGAAAAGATAGAGAACACTTGGAACTAGAATTTATTCCTCAAGAACAAACTCCGAAGGAAGGGATTACTCGCTAGGAGGAAATAAGAATAAGATTTATTGTATGCTTATCCTTCATCAAATTAAATTGATGACAAAATGGATTTTGCAAACTACTTATTCTTCTTGAAAAAGAATTGAGAAGTGACATAGCGCAGACTTGAAAAGGTCTTCATGAACCACCGGTAGGATTGAAAAGAAACAAATGAATTACTATGATAACAAAGGAAAATAATCTTGAACGAACCACCGTAAGAATTCGGAAATGACTGACGAAAGAGAGTGAATCACCGGACAGTATTAGAAGAATCAATATGCTCGAGGGGATTTAGATGCAAAAGAACAAAGAGATCATGAGTTGAATAAATAACACTTGAATGAAGCACCGGAAGAATATTGAGACGAACGAAGGGGCACGAATATGGAATAATTGAAAGAACGAAGCTGAAAACTTGGAACGAAGAAATATTCCGAAAAGATGACCTCCGGATGATCGAGACGGAAAACAACTCCTGAAATACTCCGGATGGATGAAAAGAATTGCACGACTAGAAACAATTAGATAGGATAACATCGAGCTATCACCATGAACCTCCGGGGAAACAGACAAGATTTAAGAGAAACTCTACTTCGATCTTCAAATGACGACGAGAAACACCACCAAAATTACTGAGAAACTCCGGAAGAAAGAAAAACAGAGAGGTTGAGCCAACAATGAAATGATTTGAAATTAATCTTGGAAAAGGCATGTGACTGATGGAATCCATTCTTACGTCACACTTGAAAAGAATTGGGAATAGCTCCGGGGGAATTAAAAGAGTTAGGTAAGATCGTGGGAAAGACCTGTGGGTTAGGGCCCACTAAAGAGATAACACCGTTGGAAAGGATTGTTGAAGAGATAGGTGATGCACCGGAACAATTGAAATATTTGAATGAGGTGACAGCCTCGAATTAATTGGAACACCGACAATTCTCCTGAGATGACTTGAGCAATCCTGAAGGATAAACTGGCGAGAGGCGAACGAGCAAGGGGAAAACATTTGAGCCAAGGAAAAGAATATGATCGACAACGAAAAACTTGAATTGAGTGCACCGGAAAAAGAAAGGGATGAAGAATGACGAACGAGACGAGAATTCACCGGTTGAAATAATTGAGGAAAGACTGAAGATACTCCGCACGAATGAGATAGCTGGTCGAGAGAGAGTCAGACTCCGCGAAGAAAAAGGGTGGGAGGGCGGGAAAACAAAAGGCAACTTGGAAGGGGAAACCGAATATTTTGAAGAGAAAACACCGGTTGAAATCATTGAGGAGAGAGAGCAAAAACTTCGCACGAGTAGGATCGATACTTGATTACGGACTCGGGTTCCGAGAGGAAGAAGGGAGGGTGGGTGGGAAAAACAAGGACAACTTCGGACAAGGAAAAACAACGACGTCGGAGGAAGAACAGAGGATTGAACTTGGCAAAGATGAAGATGGTCCAGTCGATTTGACGAGAAATGCACCGGATAAAAGAGATGAGAACCAACGATCGAAAAACCAACTGCGTGAACCTAAAGAAAAATTTGAAGGGGAAGAGGAGTAATTCAAAACACCTACGTCAAGATTCCTTACCAGAGCGATGAAGGGGCTGAGGAGTAAAAAGAATTCTACTCCGATATAACTAGACCAAAAGTTTTCTTCTAGACTCAACAACGCCAAACTACACGATCAATCAAGGGGGCTCCTTAAGGTCGGTCGAGGCTCGATACCAACTTGTCACGCCTAATATGCGACCCTATCCAAAGGAACTCGACGGTCCCACCAAGGATAGACCCAAGATATTGAAACGCTTTTGCAAGGTGGATATCATTACATCAACATTACATAATAGATGGGGATACATACATAAGGCACAAATGCCACAAGAATACATCAACATCATATACAAGAGATCAACATCCGACTACGGATGAAACATAAATGTAAACTCAAACAATATCCACCTCGCTAGCCCAAAGGCCGACCGAACATATCCCCGATCAAGAAGCGTAAGAAGAACTCCAATACAAGCAAACATCGCTCTCACCAAGATCATCGCACAACCTGTACCTCGCAACTCGGTGGTGTAGTAATCAGAGCCACGAGGACTCAAAGAATCCCATTACCATGGGTATCAAGACTAGCAAAGCTAAATGGGTAAGGAAGAGGTAAAGTGGTGAGGTTGCAGCAGCGACTAAGCATGATATGGTGGCTAACATACGCAAATGAGAGCGAGAAGAGAAACAAAGGAACGGTCGCCAACTAGTAATGATCAAGAAGTGATCCCGAACTCCTACTTACGCCAAGCATAACCCGAAACCGTGTTCTCCTCTCGATCAACCCCAAAAGAGACACTCACTGTTACGCACACGGTTGGTGTATTTTAGAAGAGTTTGCTTCAAGTTTACTACAACCGGATATTAACAAATTCCCATCTGCCACATAACCGCGGCACGGCTCTCAAAAGTTTATACCTGCAGGGTGTCCCAACTTAGCCCATGATAAGCTCTCGCGATCAACGAAGGATATTCTTCTCCCGGAAGACCCGATCAGTCTCGAATCCCGCTACAAGACATTTCGACAGAATAAAACAAGACCATCAAAGCCGCCGGATGTGCCGACAAATCCCGATAGGAGTCGACGCACTCGCTCTCGTGGCACACCGGATAAGTCAAGCTACGAGTAAAACCAACCTCGAGTTGCCCTGGTGGCCCCAGCAGTTGCTCGGTTCGGACCAACACTGAAGGAGCACCGCCCGGGGGCTAAATAAAGATGACCCTTGGGCTCCGAAACCCAAGGGAAAAAGGGCTAGGTGAGGCAAATGGTAAAACCAATGTTGGGCCTTGCCGGAGGAGTCTTATTCAAAGCGAACTGTCAAGGGGTCCCATAAATCACCCGACCGCGTTAGGGACGAAATCCGGGAACATAATACCGATATGACGGAAACTAGGGCGGCAAGAGTGGAACAAAACACCAGTGCATAAGGCCGAGCCTTCCACCCTTTACCAAGTATATAGATGCATTAATTAAATAAGATATATTGTGATATCCCAACAAGTAAAACATGTTCCAACAAGGAACAACATCTCCATGTTCCAACAAGGAACAAACTTCATCTTCACCGCAACTAACAATGCTATAAGAGGGCTGAGCAAAGCGGTAACATAGCCAAACAAGGGTTTGCTAGGAAGGGTGCAAAAGGTTAGAGGTGACATGGCAATTTGGGATGGCTTGATAAACAGTAATAGGTAGCGCAAAGATAGTGATAGAACGAAGCAACTAGCATAGCAATGATAGTAGTGAGATCCAGGGTAGCGGTCATCTTGCCTGAAATCCCGCAAGGAAGAAGAACGAGTCCATGAAGAAGACGAACGGATGAAGCCGAACCAAGCGTAGACGAACGAATCCTCACGATCGCAACGAAACAGGAACTAACAAGAAGCAGCACACAACATATTAAACACGCCACACATAGACAAGACATGATGCACAACAAGCATGATGCATGAAAAAGCTGCTCATGGCAAGAGATGATGCAAACAAGAACAACACATCAAGGCAAGTTTAAATGAGGCCAGGAACAACATATAACAATTCCGGTAAGTCCTCATATGCAAATTTCGAAATTGGTCCAGATCTGAATAATTTTATGTTCAAGTTGTTAAAGAGAAAGTTAAGATGCACCACGATGATCTACACGAAATTCTAGTCAAGTTACGTATAAGGTTCATTAGATTCGGAGCTACGGCCTAGAAGATATGAGCAAAACAATATAAACATGGCATTGGTGTAAAATGCATACAAACATCAAGCAAACACCTCAAAACAAGGATGCAACATGATAATATGAAACTACATGCAAAATCAAGCAAGCTCATATAGAGCACACTCAAAACGGAGCAACGGTTCAACACATACACCCTATACAAGTCATGACACAATCTGTCCAAAACGGCAAGTAGGCATATTGCAAGCATCAAAACAACATGCTACAGTATCTCAACGTAATAACAAAAGGCATGGGCATGATGTACAGGTAAAGCATTACAAAACATGAACACTGAGCTATCTCCAGAAATCAGTAGAACATGCTCAAACACACATGGCAAGAATGCAAATAATAACAGTTTCAGACTTCAGCAGAAATAACATCAGGTTGCAATGTTTAGAGCTATCAAACAACATGTTACAGGAACTTATCATGGCAAACAAAGGCATGGCATTAATCTACTAAATGCATAGAACAAAAGTCCCTTACTGACCATGAGCCAAAAAGGAACAGAAGATATGATGGCACCCATGTAAACATGGCAAGTTATATGACAGATACATACATGGCAGGAACAACAATAAGTAGGCATGTTGGTGAGCTTGAACCACTCACCACAGAGCAATACATGGCATGGCAAGGCAACCAACAGTAAGAAGACATGGCATAGAAGCTATACATGGCAAGAACAACATCATAGGGTGCATGGATCAACCACAACAACCTTGGCAAAAGTGAATAACATGTAAACAATCTGCCAGGAAACATTTTATAGCAAAAGTAGAGCTCGATTGACTCAAGCTATGGCACTCCATAATTGCAAACAAGGGCATGTCTGGATAGAGAATAACCATATGTTCAAAACATCTTTACTGAAGTATCTCAAAATAAGCATGGATCTCTTGGTAGCATCAAGTTAACATCGCATGCAAATATCAGCAGAACAGGGGCTGAAATCAGCAACATCATGAAGGCTAGTTTGCATGCTTGTGCTAGTCACCACAGAGATCACAAAAATACATGGCATACACCCCTGTAAATATGGCACGGCATATTACAAAACACATGTAGGACTCAAGTCCATAGGATGCACACATCAATCATGGCAAAAATGACAAAAGTGCATGTTCTGATAAGAATCAGAAACTAACATCACATAGCATTCTTCTAACAGTATTTAGGGCATCAAGATGAGCTCAAATGAAAATGATGCAATGAGATGAAATGATGTACACGTTGAGACGAACAATTTGACATATTACACGCGCAAAACGGAGCTACGGATGCAGAGTTATGATGCGATGAAAATGCAACAAAATACTGAAAATCTGGGACTTAGAAGAATTTATACCGACGAAAACGGCACGACGAGAACCGGGACGGGGCACGGCCGTTTGGTTCGGGGTTCGTCGCGGTCCAGGGCTGGGGCCGTGCGGATCTGGGCCGAGGTCAACGGCGGCGACGGCGTTCTCCGGCGACACGGCCGACGAAAGGGGCCCACGGCGAAGGGCGGAGGGGCCGGAGCGGCGGATCCGGCGCAGTTTCGGATTCGCCGGACCGCAGAGGGCGGCGGCGGAGGGCGGCGTGGAGGACGGCGGGCCGCGGAGGAGTTGCGAGCTCCCGCCGGCGCGGCGGCGGCGGGGTGAGGTGCGCCGGCGGCGGATGCCGCGGGCGCCGGCGACGGCGCCGCCACCGGCGAGGGAGGCGCGGCCGAGGCCGAGGCGACACCGGTGGCTGACGGCGACGGCCACCGGGCGGCGGGCGGGCGGAACGGCGCGGGCGGCGAAGCCGCGACGGGCGGCGGCGGCAATGCGGG
>JAHIAM010003730.1:0-31902 GCA_021605205.1 Aegilops longissima | reverse complement strand
GCGAATGAACGAAACTAGTTGAAGGGAAGTGCGATGAGTGTTGGAAGTAGTTCGGGATTGATATGATCATCATCGCACCTCCCTATACTTTCGGGATTAGTGTTAAACCTAAATAAATGTTATTTGGCATTTGCGTTGAGCATGAATATGATTTGATCATGTTTATTGCGATCGGTTATTCATCTAAAGTTAAAGAATAAGTGTTATTCTGTTTACATGAATAAAACCTTGATGGTTAACACCCAATGAAAATAGTTTGTTGGATCTCGATAGTGATACACATATTCATAAGATTGATGCCAAAGATGCGAGTTAATAATGATAGTGCAATTTATTTGTGGCCCTTTTTGGGTCATATCGGTGTAAAGCTGAAGAAACTCCATAAAGATGGACTTTGAATCACTTGGTTATGAATCATTTGATGCTTCGAACCGTGCCTTTGGCGAGATGACTAAAACCGTTCTTGAACAATGGGCGAGCAACAAACTTGTTGGAAATAATACATCTGATGTATGCGATCCAATGAGTGTTGATGCCCGTGGCAATATCATTATTTCGACCTTCACGATGATTTGGCAGATTCGTATATCTTTTGATGAAACATAAGTCTGAAATAGTTGAAAGGTTCAAAAGAATTTCAGGTGAAGTGGAAAAATCATTAACAAAAAATAAAGTTTCTTGATCTGATCGCGGAGGCGAATATTTGAGTTCAGTTTGGTCTTCAATGAAAACAATGTGGAATAGTTTCACAGCTCAACCGGAAACCACAACATTATGGTGTGTCGAGCGTTAAGTACTTTATTTGGATAGGTGCGATCTATGATGTTCTTACCGATTTACCACTATCGTTTTGGGGTTATGCATTAAAGACAGCTGCATTCACGTTTAATAGGGCACCATCTAAATCCGTTGAGATGACACCATGAACTATGGTTTAGCGATAAACCTAAGTTCGTTTCTTAAAGTTTGGAGTTGTGATGCTTATGTGAAAAGGTTTTCACCCGATAAGCTCGAACCCAAATCGAAAGGGTCTTCATAGAATACCCAAAAGAAAAATGTTGGGTACACCTTCTATCACAGATCCGAAGGCAAGTTTTTGCTAAGATGGATCCTTTCTAGAAAAGTTTCTCTCGAAAGAAGTGAGTGGGAGGAAAGTAGAACTTGATGAGGTAATTGTACCTTCTCCCTTATTGGAAAGTAGTTCATCACAGGAATCAGTTCGTGATTCCTAACCAATTAGTGAGGAAGTTAATGATGATGATCATGAAACTTGGATCAAGTTGCTACCAAACATCGTGGGTCTTCGAGTAAGATCCGCACAGTTGCGGTTATCCTATTCTAGAAGTCATGTTACTAGACCATGATGAACCTCGAACTATGAGGAAGCGATGATGAGCCAGATTCGCTGGTTTGAGACCATGAAATCAGATGGGATCCATATAGAACAAAGTGTGGACTTTGATGGAGTTGCCCGATGATCGGCAAGCCATATTATATAAATGGATCTTCAAGAGGAAGCGGATCTGATAGTAGTATTACTATCTACAAAGCTCGACTTTCATGAAAGGTTTACAAGTTCAAGGTGTTGACTACAATGAGATTTTCTCAATTGTAGCGATGCTTAATCTCGAATCATGTTGCAATTGCCCATTTATGAAATCGGCAAATGGATGTCAAAACTACATTCTTTAATGGATTTATTAAAGAAAAGTTGTATATGATGCAACGAAGGTTTTGTCAATCCTAAAGGGCTAACAAAATGTGCAAGCTCCAATCCATCTATGGATTGGTGCAAGCATCTCGAGTTGGAATATATGGATGATTTGATCAAAGCATATGGTTTTATCGAACTTTTGGAAGCTTTGTATTTATAAGAAAGTGAGTGGGAACTCGCATTTCGATAAGTATATGTGAATGACATATTGCGGCTAGTAACTCTCGGTGGAACCATAAAAGCGACGAACTCGATTGATGGGTTTTCAAACCCCACCGATGAAGGAAATATGCCCTAGAGTCAATAATAAAGTTATTATTTTATTTCCTTATTTCATGATAAATGTTTATTATTCATGCTATAATTGTATTAACGAAACATAATACATGTGTGAATACATAGACAAACAAAGTGTCACTAGTATGCCTCTACTTGACTAGCTAGTAAATCAGAGATGGTTAAGTTTCATAACCATAGACATGAGTTGTCATTTGATTAACGGGATCACATCATTAGGAGAATGATGTGATTGACTTGACCTATTAGCTTAGCACTTGATCGTTTAGTATGTTGCTATTGCTTTCTTGATGACTTATACATGTTCCTATGACTATGAGATTATGCAACTCCGTTTGGGAGGAACACTTTGTGTGTGCTACCAAAGCGTCACAACTTAAATGGTTGATTATAAAGGAGCTCTCTGGTGTCTCCAGAAGGTACATGTTGGGTTGGCGTATTTGAGATTAGGATTTGTCACTCCGATTGTTGGAGAGGTATATCTGGGCCCACTCGATAATGCACATCACTACAAGCCTTGCAAGCATTGCAACTAATTAGTTAGTTGCGAGATGATATTACAGAGCGAGTAAAGAGACTTGCGATGCGAGATTTAACTAGGTATTAAGATCGAAGCGATCAAATCTCGGGCAAGTACCTACGATGACAAAGAACAACATATGTTGTTATGCGGTCTGACCGATAAAGATCTTCGTAGAATATGTAGGAGCCAATATGAGCATCAGGTTCCGCTATTGGTTATTGACGGAGGCGTGTCTCGGTCATGTCTGTGTTCTCGAACCCGTAGAGTCCATACGCTTAAGGTTTCGATGCGATTTATATTATGAGTTTATGAGTTTTGATATACCGAAGGAGTTGGAGCCCGGATGAGATCGGGGACATGAGGGAGTCAAATGATCGAGCGTAAACATTGATATATTGGACGACTATATTGAATTCGGAAAGGTTCCTAGTGATTTGGGTATTTTTGAGTGCAGGAGATTACGGGAATCGCCGGGGAGTATATGGGCCTTATTGGGCCATACGGGAATAGAGAGAGGCCAAAGGAAGGAGGCCTCGCCCCCCTCTGTCAGAATGGACAAGGGCGCAACCCCTTTTCCTTTTCCTCTCCCTCTTTCCCCTTCTCCTACTCCAACAAGGGCGAGGGAGTCCTACTCGGTGGGAGTAGACTTCCTTGCACGCCCCTCCTGGCCGCCCACCCCTCCCCTTGCTCCTTTATATCTGGGCGGGGCACCTCTAAACACAACAACAATTGATCCCTTGGATCTCTTAGCCGTGTGGTGCCCTCCTTCACCATAGTCCACCTCGATAATATCGCGATGCTTAGCGAGAAGCCTGTGATAGAACATCAAGATCGTCCTGCGCCGTCGTCTTGGCGAAACTCTCCCTCGACACTCGCTAGATCGGAGTTCGAGGATCGAGAAGCTGAGCGTGTGCTACAACTCGGAGGTGCCGTAGTTTGGTGCTTGATCGGTCGGGCCGTTAAGGCGTAAGACTACATCAACTGCGTTATTCTAACGCTTCGCTTTCGGTCTATGAAGGTGGTGGACACACTCTCCCAGCTCGTTGCTATGCATCACCATGATCTTGCGTGTGTGTAGGAATTTTTTGAAATTACTGCGTTCCCCAGGTGGCATCCGAGCCAGGTTTTATGCGTTGATGTTATATGAGCGAGTAGAACACAAGTGAGTTGTGGGTAATACAAGTCATCCTTACCACATGTCATACTTTGGTTCAGCGGTATTGTTGGATGAAGCGGCCGGACCGACATTCCGTGCGCTTCACGAGACTGGTTCTATCGGCGTGCTTTGCACACAATTGGCTGGCGGTGTCAATTTCTCCAACTTTAGTTGAACGAGTGTGGCTACCTGTCCTTGAGAAGGTTAAAACAGCACTAACTTGACAAACTATGATTGTGGTTTTGATCGTGAGGTAGAAGCGGTTCTTGCTCAGCATGTAGCAGCCGTAAAATTTAAAATAACAAAGTAGGGGCGTCTAACTTGTTTTGCGGGCATGTTGTGATGTGATATGGTCAAGGCGTGATGAGATATAAGTTGTTGTATGAGATGATCATGTTTTGTTGAAGTTATCGACAAGCTGGTAGTAGCCTATGGTTGTCTCTTTATTGCATAAGATGCAAGTGCCAAATAATTGCTTTACTTTATCGCTGTCACGATAGCAATAGTTAAAGAGCAATAGTTGGCGAGGCGACCATATGACGACACAATATAGATCAAGATGATGAAGGTCATGGTGTGTGCTGGTTACAATAGAGATCATGACAGTACTGGAGATGGAGATCAAAGGCAAGATGATCATGGCCATATCATGTCACTTATTTTGATTGCATATGATGTTTATCTTTTATACATCTTATTCTTGCTTTGATTGATGGTAGCATTTTAAGATGATCTCTCACTAATTATCAAGAAGTGTTCTCCCTGAGTATGCTCCGTTCGAAAGTTCTTCGTCTGAGACACCACGTGATCGGTGTGATAGGCTCGTTCAAATACAAGCGGGTGCAAAACAGTTGCACCGCGTAATACTCAGGTTAAACTTGCCGAGCCTAGCATATAACAGATATGGCCTCGGAACACGGAGACCGAAAGGTC
Organism: Aegilops longissima; assembly: GCA_021605205.1. NCBI lineage: Eukaryota > Viridiplantae > Streptophyta > Magnoliopsida > Poales > Poaceae > Aegilops > Aegilops longissima. The sequence continues at coordinate 27,279 of JAHIAM010003730.1, read as the reverse complement.
GGCGTGAATCATATAGTAGATATGATCAACATAGTGATGTTCACCATTGAAACTACTCCATCTCACGTGATATCAGACATGGTTTAGTTGATTTGGATCACGTGATCACTTAGAAGATTAGAGGGATGTCTATCTAAGTGGGAGTTCTTAAGTAATATGATTAATTGAACTTTAATTTATCATGAACTTAGTCCTGGTAGTATTTTGCAAATTATGTTGTAGATCAATAGCTCGCGTTGTTGCTTCCCTATGTTTTGCTTCCCTATGTTTTATATGTGTTCCTAGAAAAACTATGTTGAAAGATGATAGTAGCAATGGGACTTGGTCCGTGATCTGAGTTTATCCTCATTGCTGCCGAGAAAGAATATGTCCTTGATGCACGCTGGGTGCAGACCTATTGCAGGGAGGCGGATCTGGCGTTGAGCGTTTGGCTAGCTCAATAAGATGACTACTTGATAGTTTTGTGCACCATGCTTTATGGCTTAGAACGGGACTACAAAATGTTTTTGAAATGTCACGGAACATATGAGATGTTCCATGAGATGAAATGGTATTTCAGACTCATGCCCTGTCAAGAGGTATGAGACCTCGACAAATACGCCTAAAAATATGGAGAGAATTGCTCAACTAGTGAGGAAGTACTTAGATTGTGCAGGTACTACAATCGCTTGAATCAAGTGGGAGTTAATCTTCGGATAAGATAGTGATTGGCAGAGTTCTCTAGTCACCATCACCATTCTTGGAACTTCGTGATGAACTATAATGCAAGGGATGGAAAAGCGATTCCCGAGCTCTTCATGATGCTAAAATCGGCGAAGGTAGAAATCAAGAAAAGAGCATCAAGTGTTGATGATTGACAAGACCACTAGTTTCAAGAAAGGCAAAGGAAAGGGAACTTCAAGCAAAATGGCAAGCAAGTTGTCACTTCCGTGAAGAAGCCCAAAGCTGGACCAAAGCCTGAAACTAAGTGATTATACTGCAAAGGAAATGGTCACTAGAAGCGGATATGCCCTGAATATTTGGTGGATAAGAAGGATGGCAAAGTGAACAAGGGTATATTTGATATACAGGTTATTGATGTGTACCTTACTAGTGTTTATAGTAGCCCCGGTATTTGATACTTGTTTAGGTTGCTAAGATTAGTAACGAAAAGGGGTTCTGAGAATAGCAGGAACTAGTTGAGGTGAAGTGACGATGTGTGTTGGAAGTGGTTACAAGATTGATATGATCAGCATCGTACACTCCCTATACTTTCGAGATTAGTGTAGAACCTAAATAAATGTTATTTGGTGTTTGCGTTGAGCATAAATATGATTAGATCATGTTTGTTGCGATACGATTATTCATCTAAAGCGTAGAATAAATTGTTATTCTGTTTACATGAATAAAACCTTCTATGGCCATACACCCAATGTTGATGGTTTATTGAATCTTGATAGTAATACATATTCATAATATTGATGCCAAAAGATGCAAAGTTAATAATGATAGTGCAACTTATTTGTGGCACTGCCGTTTGAGTCATAACGGTGTAAGCGCATGAAGAAACTCCATAAAGATGGATTTTGGAATCACTTGGTTATGAATCATTTGATGCTTGAACCGTGCCTTTTGGGCAAGATGACTAAAACTCCGTTCTCGAAACAATGGAGCGAGCTAGTGACTTATTGGAAATAATACATACCGATGTATGCGGTCCAATGAGTGTTGATGCTCGTGGCAAGTATCGTTATTTTTGACCTTCACAAGATGATTTGAGCAGATAGGAGTATATGTACTTAATGAAGCACAAGTCTGAAACATTTAAAAGTTCAAAAATTTCAGAGAAGTGGAGAATCATCGTAACAAGAAAATAAAGTTTCAGTGATTTGATTGCGGAGACAAATATTTGAGTTACGAGTTTGGACTTCAACTAAAACAATGTGGAATAGTTTCACAAACTCATGCACGGAACACCACAGCTTCTTTGTGTGTCGAACATCATAACCGTACTTTATTGGATATTATGCGACCTAAGATGTCTCTTATTGGTTTACCACTATCGTTTTGGGGTTATGCATTAGAGACAGTTGCATTCACTTTAAATAGGGCACCATCAAAATCCGTTGAGGCGGCCCTTATGAACTATGGTTTGGCAAGAAACCAAAGTTGTCGTTTCTTAAAGTTTGGGTCTGCCATGCTTATGTGAAAAAGTTTCAACCTGATAAGCTCAAACCCAAATCGAGTGCATCTTCATAGAATACCCAAAGGAAACTGTTGGTACACCTTCTATCACAGATCCGAAAGCAAGATTCGTTCTTGAGATGGATCCTTTCTAGAGAAGGTTTCTCGGAAAGAAGTGAGTGGGAGGAAAGTAGAAGTTGATAAGATAATTGTACCTTCTCCCAAATTGGAAAGTAGTTCATCACGAAATCAGTTCATGAATGCCTACACGATTAGTGAGGAAGTTAATGATGATGATCATGAAACTTCGGATCAAGTTACTGAAACTTCGTGGGTCTTCGGAGTATGGTCCGCACCAGAGTGGTGCGGTAATCCTGTTCGAAATCCATGTTACTAGACCATGATAAACCTACGAACTATGAGAAGCGACGATGAGCCCAGATTCGTGAAATGGCTTAAGGCCATAAATCTGAGATGGGATCCATGTATGAGAACAAAGTGTGGACTTTGGTTGTCTTGCCGATGATCACAAGCCATGTTAAATAAATGGTTCTTCAAAGGAAGATGAACAACGATAGTAGTGTTACTATCTACTAAGCTCGACTTGTTGCGAAAGGTTTTCGACAAGTTCAAGGTGTTGAATATGATGAGATTTTCTCACTCATAACGATGCTTAAGTCTGTCGAATCATGTTAGCAATTGTCACATTTTTTGAAATCTGCAAATGGATGACAAAACTGCATTCCTTAAATGGATATTTCTTAAGAATTGTTGTATATGATACAACCAGAAGGTTTTGTAAATCCTAAAGGTGCTAACAAAATGTGCAAGCTCCAGCGATCCATCAATGGACTAGTGCAAGCATCTCGAGTTGGAATATCGCTTTGATGAGTTGATCAAAGCATATGGTTCTATCTGAGACTTTTGGAAAGGCACATGTTACAAGAAAGTGAGTGGAACTACAGCCTTTCGATAAGTATATCACGAATGACATATTGTTGATCGAAATGATGTAGAATTTTCTGAAAGCATAAAGGAGTGTTTGAAAGGAGTTTTCAAAGAAATACCTCGGTAAAGCTACTTACATATTGACCATCAAGATCTATTGAGATAGATCAAGGCGCTTGATAAGATTTTCAATTAAGTACATACCTTGACAAGATTTTGAAGTAGTTCAAAATGGAGCAGTCAAAAAGAGTTCTTGCCTTGTCTTTATTCACTTTACGATAAAACAAGACAAGGCCACCTCCTCTGCCATCACTCCCACTACAAACATAGAATCAAAACTCAAAACACGGCAGAAGCTCATCGGCTTTACATTTATTCAAATGAGACTCTAAAAGGAAAATTAACTCCGCTTTGGTGCGCTCTCAGGGTCCAAGAGCTCATGGACTGCCATGGAGAGAGCATACCACGAAATTTCCAACTGATTATTTTCATTTGACCCAGCGTACCTCCTCTTAGGAGGCCGCCGATCGCCATCATCTCCAACCGATTCCCTTCCGCAGCCGACAACGTCTTCTTTCTCCTCAACCTCTTTAGCTACGTGTGTTATCACCCCATTCCATCTCTGGTGTTTCCACTCTACCCGTACCTCTCTCTTAGAAGATACAATTATATCCCCGTACAACATCGCTCCATAACTATCCATGGCTTTCTCAAAGAGAAATCCTGCTCACTACCATCTGCTGGGGATTCAAATTGGTTTCTTTTTTACCTATGATGTTTGTGCGTGCTTCCTCGAACAACGTCGTCTCCAACGTATCTATAATTTTGATTGCTCCATGCTACTTTATCTACTGTTTTAGGAAATATTGGGCTTCATTATCCACTTTTATATTATTTTGGGACTAACCTATTAACGGAGGCCCAACCAATTCTTTGTTTTATGCCTATTTCGGTGTTTCTAGGAAAAGGAATATCGACGAGTCAAAACATATGAAATCAAGCTGGAGAAGTTAATTTTGGAAGGAAACCCACCTATTGGACTTGGGTGCACGTCAGAGATCGGGCTGCCCACGAGGGTGGGGCGCCCCTGTGGCGCCCCGCCTCGTGGGGCCCCTATCTCGGCGTCCCTTACACCCATATACCTCGTACCCAAAAACTTCCAGAACAGAACCTAGATCGGGAGTTCGCGCCCATAAGCCTCTGTAGCCACAAAAACCAATGGGGCCCTGTTAGGTACCACCATGGGGATCCCATCACGGAGGCCATCTTCATCATCCGGCGCTATCCATGACAAGGAGGGAGTAGTTCACCCCGAGGCTGAGGGTATGTCGAGTAGCTACGTGTTTGATCTCTCTCTCTCTCTCGTTTTCTCTCTCGTGTTCCTCTATGGCACTATCTTGATGTATCGAGCTTTGCTATTGTAGTTGGATCTTATGATGTTTCTCCCCTCTACTCCTTGTGATGAATTGAGTTTCCCCTTTGAAGTTATCTTATCGGATTGAGTCTTTTATGAGAACACTTGATGTATGTCTTGTGATCCACTTGATGTATGTTTTGGTGATCAACTTGCGGGTTTCATGACATTGAGAACCTATGCATAGGGGTTGGCACCGTTCTTGACTCTCGGTAGCTTTGGGGCACCCTTTGAAGTACTTTTATGTTGGTTGGATGAATCTGAGATTGTGTGAAGCATATCGTATAATCATGCCTTACGGATACTTGAGGTGACAATGGAGTATCTAGGTGACATTAGGGTTTTGGTTGATTTGTGTCTTAAGGTGTTATTCTAGTCGAACTCTTTTATAGATCGATCCAGAAAGAATAACTTTGAGGTGGTTTCGTTCCTACCATAATATCTACATTTGTTCTCCGCTATTAGTGGCTTTGGAGTGACTCTTTGTTGCATGTTGAGGGCTTGTTATATGATCTATCGTGTTATTATTGTTGAGAGAACTTGCACTAGTGAAAGTATGAACCCTAGGCCTTGTTTCCTATCATTGCAATACCGTTTATGCTCACTTTTATCATTAGTTACCTTGCTGTTTTATTATTTCAGATTACAAAACCTTTATCTACTATCTATTTGCACTTGTATCTCCATATCTTCGTCGAACTAGTGCACCTATACAATTTACCATTGTATTGGGTGTGTTGGGGACACAAGAGACTCTTTGTTATTTGGTTGCAGGGTTGTTTGAGAGAGACCATCTTCATCCCTCGCCTCTCACGGTTGATAAACCTTAGGTCATCCACTTGAGGAAATTTTCTACTGTCCTACAAACCTGTGCACTCGCGAGCCCAACAAGCTTGGGAACGTGTAGAAATTCAAAATTTTCCTCACGTGTCACCAAGATCTATCTATGGAGAAACCAGCAGCGAGGGAAGGAGAGTGCATCTACATACCCTTGTAGATCGCTAAGCGGAGCGTTCAAGAGAACGGGGTTGAAGGAGTCGTATAAATCGTGATCCAAATCACCGGAGATCCTAGTGCCGAGCGGACGGCACCTCGCGTTCAACACACGCAGCCCGGTGGCGTCTCCCATGCCTTGATCCAGCAAGGAGAGAGGGAGAGGTTGAGAAGACTCCATCCAGCAGCCACACAGCGGCGTGGTGGTGGTGGAGGGCGTGGCAATCCCGAGGCTTCGCCAAGCACCAAGGGAGAGGAGGAGGAGGAGGGGGCTGCACCAAGAGGAGAAGTTCTCATGTGTTGGGCAGCCCAAACCTCAAGTATATATAGGGGAAAGGGGCTGCGCCCCTTTAGGGTTTCCACCCCAAGGGGTGCGGCCAGCCCTAGATGGGACTTGGGGGCGGCCAAGAGGGAGGTGCCTCCCAAGTCAAGTGGAGGCCCTCCCCTTGGGGTTCCCCCTTCCCATGCGCATGGGCCTTGGGGGGCTGGTGCCCTTGGCCCATTATGGCTAGGCGCCCTACAATGCTACTGTATTGAAGTGGTGGAACAATTTCCGGACCTCCGGACCTCCGAGAATCCTCGAACTTACAGGCTTCCGTGTCTGAAAAACCGAACTTTTAGGAACCCGAACAACAACTTTCCATATATAAATCTTTACCTCCGGACCATTCCGGAACTCCTCGTGACGTCCGGGATCTCATCCGGGACTCCAAACAACATTCGGTAACCACATACAAACTTCCTTTATAACCCTAGCGTCGCCAGACCTTAAGTGTGTAGACCCTACGTGTTAGAGACATGTAGACATGACCGAGGCGTTCTCCGGTCAATAACCAACAGAGGATCTGATACCCATGTTGGCTCCCACATGTTCCACGATGATCTCATCGGATGAACCACGATGTCAAGGACTCAATCGATCCCGTATACAATTCCCTTTGTCTAGCGGTATTGTACTTGCAGAGATTCGATCGTCGGTATCCGATACCTTGTTCAATCTCGTTACGGCAAATCTCTTTACTCGTCCGTAACACATCATCCGTGACCAACCCCTTGGTCACATTGTGCACATATGATGATTTCCTACAAGGTGGGCCGGAGATACCTCTCCGTTTACACGGAGTGACAAATCAGTCTTGATTCGGTACCCACCACAGACACTTCGAGATACCTGTAGTGCACCTTTATAGTCACCCGATTCGTTGTGACGTTTGGTACACAAAGAATTCCTACGGTATCCGGGAGTTGCACAATCTCATGGTCTAAAAATGATACTTGACATTAGAAAAGCTTTAGCATACGAACTACGATCTTTGTGCTAGGCTTAGGATTGGGTCTTGTCCATCACATCATTCTCCTAATGATGTGATCCCGTTATCAACGACATCCAATGTCCATGGTCAGGAAACGTAACCATCTATTGATCAACGAGCTAGTCAACTAGAGGCTTACTAGGGACATGGTGTTGTCTATGTACCCACACATGTATCTGAGTTTCTGTCAATACAATTATAGCATGGATAATAGCGATTATCATGAGCGAGGAAATAATAATAACTAATTTATTATTGCCTCTAGGGCATATTTCCAACAGTCTCCCGCACTAGAGTCATAATCTAGTTCACATCGTCATGTGATTAAATAGGTCACATCGCCATGTGACCAACATCCAAAGTTTACTAGTGTCGTAAACTAGTTCACATCATCATGTGATTAAGACTCAATGAGTTACGAGGTTTGATCATGTTTTGCTTGTGAGAGGTTTTTGTCAACGGGTCGAACCTTTCAGATCCGTGTGTACTCATAATTCTCTATGTCATATTGTAAATGTTGCTTCCGCTCCACTTGGATCTATTCCAAATGGTTGCTCCACTATCGTATCCGGTTTGCTACTCGAGTCTTTCGGATAGGTGTTAAAGCTGCATCGGCGTAACCCTTCGCGAACTCTTTATCACCTCCATAATCGAGAAACATGTCCTTATTTACTCCAAGGACAGTTTTGACGCTGTCCAATGATCCATTCTGGATCATTCTTGTATATAGTGACTCATGGAAGGCACACTTTAGGTCGGATACACGCAGCATACTATAGAGCCTATGTAAAAGCATAGGGGCGACCTTCGTCCTTTCTCTCTTTTCTGCCGTGGTCGAGCTTTAGCGCTTAACTTCATACCTTACATCTCGGCAAGAACTCCTTCTTTTGATCCATCTTGAACACCTTCAAGATCATGTCAATGTATGTGCTCATTTGAAAGTATTATTAAGCATTTTGATCTATCCTTATAGATCTCGATGCTCAATGTTCAAGTAGCTTAATCCAGGTTTTCTATTGAAAATCATCTTTCAAATAACCCTATATGCTTTCCATCATTTCTGATCATCAATATGTCAACAACATATACTCATCAGAAATTCTATAGTGCTCCCACTCACTTCTTTGGAAATACAAGTTTCTCATAAACTTTGTATAAACCCAAAATCTTTGATCATCCTATCAAAGTGCATATTCCAACTCCGAGATGCTTACTCCAGTCCTTAGAAGGATCGCTGGAGCTAGCATACCTTTTAGCATCCTTAGGATCGACAAAACTTTTCTAATTGTATCACATACAACCTTTCCTTCGTAGCGGTAAGGAAACTCGTCTTGACATCCATCCAGATTTCATAAATGCAGCTAATGCTAACATGATTCCGACGGACTTAAGCAGCTACGGATGAGAAAATCTCATCGTAGTCAACTCCTTGAACTTGTGAAAACTCTTACGCCACAAGTTGAGCTTCATAGCGGTGACATCAAGTTTCCTCCTATGTGCTTAAATTCTTGAAGCTATGCTTGTTTTACCTTCCTTTGCTAGTTGATCATTGTTCCCATAAGTTGTTTGCTCACAAAATCCCTATGCATAGGAAGTGGGTTAGCTTTATTGCTAGTCATATGCTTCATGATGCTCCGTTATGTTTCAATTCTTATCTTTTATGTGAGCATCATTGTCATCATCATGCCTAGAAAGGCATTAAAGAAAAGCGCTTGTTGGGAGACAACCCAATATCTATCCTTAATGTTTTTGTGTGTCCACATGATTATGCTACTGTATTAATCATGTTTTATATTTGTTTCAATAAAGTGCCAAGTAAACCTTTGGGAAGACTTGGGTGAAGTCTTTATGATCTTGCTGTAAAAACACGAAACTTCTGCTCAAGAATGGCTGCCATTTTTTACTGGAGAGTGATTTTAGGTTGATTCTTTTGAATATGATTAATAGACAAATTAGTCAGGCCAGAAATTTATTTCATAATTTTTGGTGTTCCATAAGTATACATTTGATACAGATTACTACAGACTGTTCTTTTTGGCAGATTCTGTTTTCATTGTGTTGTTTGCTTATTTTGATGCATCTATGGCTAGTATTAAGTGGTATGAACCATAGAGATGTTAGAATACAGTAGATATTACACCAATATGAATTTAGAATGTATCGTTACAGTACCTAAGTGGTGGTTTTATTTTCTTATACTAACGACTTACGAGTTTTTTTAAGTTTTGTGTTGTGAAGTTTTCAAGTTTTGGGTAAAGATTCGATGGACTATGGAATAAGGAGTGGCAGAGCCTAAGCTTGGGGATTCCATACCCAAGGTAATATTCAAGAACAACCAAGAGCCTAAGCTTGGGATGCCCGGAAGGCATCCCCTCTTTAAATCTTCATCGGGAACTTTACTTGGAGCTATATTTTTATTCACCACATGATATGTGTTTTTCTTGGAGCATCATTTTATTTTGTTAGTGTTTGCTTGCTGTTATTTAGAGTAATGTTTTGCATCTTTAGTTTCAATAAAAAGGTCAAGGATAGCCTTTGCCATGCTTATTTTGCTAGTATACATGTTGCTGTTTGAAAACAGAAAATTTACGCTGTTGCAAAATTCCCTAGCAAAGTCAGCGAGTGGCATAACGTTGAATCTTTTGTATATTAATCTCTGATAAATTTATTACAATGGGAATTTTTGGAGTCAGGAAGTATTGATACTCTTGCATTTTTTACATCTTGCTGTTTTGGCAGATTGCTGTTATAGTTGCATTGTTTGCATATGTTTTCTTGTTTAATGATTCTATTTGAGGATAGGAGTATTAAATATAGAGGCATTTAGTATGCAATGTTGAATAATAATTTTAGTGATTTGTTACAGTAGAAAATGATAAGGTTTTGCATTGGTTTATACTAACCTATCTCACGAGTTCTTGTTGAGTTGGTTGTGAATGAAGCTTTTCATAAAAAGAAACCGTGATATGAGAGGAATTAAGGAGACACAAAAGTTCAAGCTTGGGGATGCCCAAAGGCGCCCAATAATATTTCAAGAAGTCTCAAGCATCTAAGCTTGGGGATGCCCGGTAGGCATCCACCTTTCTTCTTCGATAACTATCGGTTAGTATCGGTTGAGCCTAAGTTTTTCTTCTTCACATGAGTTGTGCTATCCTTGAATTGTAGTTTTCTTTAGATTTGCTTGCTGTTTGAATAAGTATCAAGATCTGAAATTCTTTAATGAGAGAAGCCTTACACAAATTGGAATTAGCTAGAATACTCTATGTGTTTCACTTATATCTTTTGAGCTTGATAATTTTTGCTCTAGTGCTTCACTTATATCTTTTAAAGCAGTGGTGGATTTGTTTTAAAGAAACTATTGATCTCTCATGCTTCACTTAGATAATTTTGAGAGTCGTTAATAGCATGGTAATTTGCTTAAAGATAATATACTTGGTATTCAAGATATGTGAAACTTTCTTTTGAGTCGTTGAATACTAAGATAAGTTTGATGCTTGATAATTGTTTTGAGATATGGAGATGATAATATCAAAGTAATGCTAGTTGGGATGATTATGAATTTAAACAATGCTTGTGTTGAAGTTTGTGATTCCCGTAGCATGCGATATAGTGAACCGCTTTGTGATGAAGTCAGACACAATTTTATTTATTGAATGTCTTCCTTATGAGTGGCGGTCGAGGGCGATGATCTTTTCCTACCAATCTATCACCCTAGGAGTATCGTGTAGTGCTTTGGTTTTGATGAATTCTAAATTCTTGCAACAAGTGCATGAGTTCTTTTGATTAATGTTGAGTCCCTGGATTATCGCACTCTCACCCTTCCACCATTGCCAGCCTCTCTAATACGCACTTTTACGGTATCACCCACCATATACCTTCCTCAAAACAGCCACCATACCTACCTATCATGGCATTTCCATAGCCATTCTGAGATATATTGCCATGCAACTTTCCACCGTTCCGTTCATATGACACATTACTTTTGTCATATTGCTTTTTGCATGAACATGTAGTTGACATTGTATTTGTTGCAAGGCCACCTTCATGATTTTCATACATGTCGCTCTTGATTCATTGCATATCCCGTTACACCTTGAGGTATCATTCATATAGAGTCATATCTTGTTCTAAGTATTGAGTTATAATTGTTGAGTTGTAAGAAAAATAAAGTGTGATGATCATCATTATTAGAGCATTGTCCCAGTGAGGAAAGGATGATGGAGACTATGATTCCCCATAAGTGAGGATGAGACTCGGACTTTATGAAAAATAAAGAGGCCAAAGCCCAAATAAAAAAAAAGAGGCCAAAGAAGCCCACGAAATAAAAAATGAGAGAAAAAGAGAAGGGACAATGCTACTATCCTTTTACCACACTTGTGCTTCAAAGTAGCACCATGATCTTCATGATAGAGTCTCATATGTTGTCACTTTCATAAACTAGTGGGAATTTTCATTATAGAACTTGGCTTGTATATTCCAATTATGGGCTTCCTCAAAAGTGCCCTAGGTCTTCGTGAGCAAGCAAGTTGGATGCACACCCACTTAGTTTATTTTGTTGAGCTTTCATATACTTATAGCTCTAGTGCATCCGTTGCATGGCAATCCCTCGTACTCACTCACATTGATATCTATTAATGGGCATCTCCATAGTCCAATGATACGCCTAGTTGATGTGAGACTATCTTCTCCTTTTTGTCTTCTCCACAACCACCATTCTATTCCACCTATAGTGCTATGTCCATGGCTCACGCTCATGTATTGCGTGAAAGTTGAAAAAGTTTGAGATTACTAAAGTATGAAACAATTCCTTGGCTCGTCATCGGGGTTGTGCATGATTAAATACTTTGTGTGATGAAGATAGAGCTTAGTCAGACTATATGATTTTGTAGGGATAACTTTCTTTAGCCATGCTATTTTGAGAAGACATGATTACTTTGATTAGTATGCTTGAAGTATTATTACTTTTATGTCAATATGAACTTTTGTCTTGAATCTTTCGGATCTGAATATTCATGTCACAATTAAGAAGATTTACATTGAAATTATGCCAAAGTATCACTCGCATCAAAATTCTTTTTATCATTTACCTACTAGAGGGCGGCAGAATTAAGCTTGGGGATGCTTGATACGTCTCTAATATCTATAATTTTGATTGCTGCATGCTACTTTATCTACTGTTTTAGGAAATATTGGGCTTCATTATCCACTTTTATATTATTTTTAGGACTAACCTATTAGGAGGCCCAATCCAGATTTGCTTTTATGCCTATTTCAGTGTTTGAGGAAAAGGAATATCGACGGAGTCAGCAAGCAGAAATCAAGGAGAAGTTAATTTTGGAAGGAATACCACCTGTTGGACTTGGAGTGCGTCGAGGAATCACGGGCTGCCCACGAGGGTGGGCGCCCAGGCGCGCCTCGTGGGGCCCCGTAACTCCTCGGCGTACCACCACCCATATATACCTGAAACAGAACCTAGATCGGGAGTTCCTTGCGCCAAGCCTCTGTAGCCACAAAACCAATCGGGACCCTGTTTTGGTACCCTGCGGAGGTCCCATCACGGAGGCCATCTTCATCATCCGGCGCTATCCATGACAAGGAGAGTAGTTCACCCTCGAGGTGAGGTATGTACCGAGCTACGTGTTTGATCTCTCTCTCTCTCTCTCTCTCTCTCTCTCTCTCTCTCTCTCGTGTTCTCTCTCGTGTTCCTCTATGGCACGATCTTGATGTCCGAGCTTTGCTATTGTAGTCGGATCTTATGATGTTTCTCCCCTCTACTCTCTTGTGATGAATTGAGTTTCCCTTTGAAGTTATCTTATCGGATTGACTCTTTTATGAGAACACTTGATATATGTCTTGCGATCCACTTGATTTATGTTTTGGTGATCAACTTGCGGTTTCGTGACATTGGGAACCAATGCATAGGGGTTGCACGTTCTTGACTCTCCGGTAGTAGCTTTGGGGCACTCTTTGAAGTACTTTTATGTTGGTTGGATGAATCTGAGATTGTGTGGCGCATATTATAATCATGCCACGGATACTTGAGGTGACAATGGAGTATCTAGGTGACATTAGGGTTTTGGTTGATTTGTGTCTTAAGGTGTTATTCTAGTACGAACTCTTTTATAGACCGATCAAAAGAATAACTTTGAGGTGGTTTTCTACCCTACCATAATCTCGTTTGTTCTCCGCTGTTAGTGGCTTTGGAGTGACTCTTTGTTGCATGTTGAGGGCTTGTTATATGATCTATCTATGTTATTATTGTTGAGAGAACTTGCACTAGTGAAAGTATGAACCCTAGGCCTTGTTTCCTATCATTGCAATACCGTTCGCTCTCTTTTATCATTAGTTACCTTGCTGTTTTATTATTTCAGATTACAAAACCTTTATCTACTATCTATTTGCACTTGTATCGCCATATCTTCGTCGAACTAGTGCACCTATACAATTACCATTGTATTGGGTGTGTTGGGGACACAAGAGACTCTATGTTATTTGGTTGCGGGGTTGTTTGAGATAGACCATCTTCATCCCTCGCCTCCTCACGGATTGATAAACCTTAGGTCATCGGTTGAGGGAAATTTGCTACTGTCCTACAAACCTGTGCACGCAGGCCCAACAACGTCTACGAAGAAGGTTGTGTAGTAGATATCAAACACCAGTTCCTCCTCCCTCTTTCCCTTCCTTCCCTTTCCTTTTATTTTGCCTGCATGGAAATTCTTTGAAGCATTGAAAGTGAAAACTGGGTTATCGATTTGCATTTTGAGTAGCTAGTCTTGCAACAACGGCTCCCAGAGAGACTCAACCTTGGGTTTAAAGAGCAAATGTTCAGGATTACCTAGCTGCATGACCCCCGACCCTCGGCTAGTAACTCTCGGTGGAACCATAAAAGCGACGAACTCGATTGATGGGTTTTCAAACCCCACCGATGAAGGAAATATGCCCTAGAGTCAATAATAAAGTTATTATTTTATTTCCTTATTTCATGATAAATGTTTATTATTCATGCTATAATTGTATTAACGAAACATAATACATGTGTGAATACATAGACAAACAAAGTGTCACTAGTATGCCTCTACTTGACTAGCTAGTAAATCAGAGATGGTTAAGTTTCATAACCATAGACATGAGTTGTCATTTGATTAACGGGATCACATCATTAGGAGAATGATGTGATTGACTTGACCTATTAGCTTAGCACTTGATCGTTTAGTATGTTGCTATTGCTTTCTTGATGACTTATACATGTTCCTATGACTATGAGATTATGCAACTCCGTTTGGGAGGAACACTTTGTGTGTGCTACCAAAGCGTCACAACTTAAATGGTTGATTATAAAGGAGCTCTCTGGTGTCTCCAGAAGGTACATGTTGGGTTGGCGTATTTGAGATTAGGATTTGTCACTCCGATTGTTGGAGAGGTATATCTGGGCCCACTCGATAATGCACATCACTACAAGCCTTGCAAGCATTGCAACTAATTAGTTAGTTGCGAGATGATATTACAGAGCGAGTAAAGAGACTTGCGATGCGAGATTTAACTAGGTATTAAGATCGAAGCGATCAAATCTCGGGCAAGTACCTACGATGACAAAGAACAACATATGTTGTTATGCGGTCTGACCGATAAAGATCTTCGTAGAATATGTAGGAGCCAATATGAGCATCAGGTTCCGCTATTGGTTATTGACGGAGGCGTGTCTCGGTCATGTCTGTGTTCTCGAACCCGTAGAGTCCATACGCTTAAGGTTTCGATGCGATTTATATTATGAGTTTATGAGTTTTGATATACCGAAGGAGTTGGAGCCCGGATGAGATCGGGGACATGAGGGAGTCAAATGATCGAGCGTAAACATTGATATATTGGACGACTATATTGAATTCGGAAAGGTTCCTAGTGATTTGGGTATTTTTGAGTGCAGGAGATTACGGGAATCGCCGGGGAGTATATGGGCCTTATTGGGCCATACGGGAATAGAGAGAGGCCAAAGGAAGGAGGCCTCGCCCCCCTCTGTCAGAATGGACAAGGGCGCAACCCCTTTTCCTTTTCCTCTCCCTCTTTCCCCTTCTCCTACTCCAACAAGGGCGAGGGAGTCCTACTCGGTGGGAGTAGACTTCCTTGCACGCCCCTCCTGGCCGCCCACCCCTCCCCTTGCTCCTTTATATCTGGGCGGGGCACCTCTAAACACAACAACAATTGATCCCTTGGATCTCTTAGCCGTGTGGTGCCCTCCTTCACCATAGTCCACCTCGATAATATCGCGATGCTTAGCGAGAAGCCTGTGATAGAACATCAAGATCGTCCTGCGCCGTCGTCTTGGCGAAACTCTCCCTCGACACTCGCTAGATCGGAGTTCGAGGATCGAGAAGCTGAGCGTGTGCTACAACTCGGAGGTGCCGTAGTTTGGTGCTTGATCGGTCGGGCCGTTAAGGCGTAAGACTACATCAACTGCGTTATTCTAACGCTTCGCTTTCGGTCTATGAAGGTGGTGGACACACTCTCCCAGCTCGTTGCTATGCATCACCATGATCTTGCGTGTGTGTAGGAATTTTTTGAAATTACTGCGTTCCCCAGGTGGCATCCGAGCCAGGTTTTATGCGTTGATGTTATATGAGCGAGTAGAACACAAGTGAGTTGTGGGTAATACAAGTCATCCTTACCACATGTCATACTTTGGTTCAGCGGTATTGTTGGATGAAGCGGCCGGACCGACATTCCGTGCGCTTCACGAGACTGGTTCTATCGGCGTGCTTTGCACACAATTGGCTGGCGGTGTCAATTTCTCCAACTTTAGTTGAACGAGTGTGGCTACCTGTCCTTGAGAAGGTTAAAACAGCACTAACTTGACAAACTATGATTGTGGTTTTGATCGTGAGGTAGAAGCGGTTCTTGCTCAGCATGTAGCAGCCGTAAAATTTAAAATAACAAAGTAGGGGCGTCTAACTTGTTTTGCGGGCATGTTGTGATGTGATATGGTCAAGGCGTGATGAGATATAAGTTGTTGTATGAGATGATCATGTTTTGTTGAAGTTATCGACAAGCTGGTAGTAGCCTATGGTTGTCTCTTTATTGCATAAGATGCAAGTGCCAAATAATTGCTTTACTTTATCGCTGTCACGATAGCAATAGTTAAAGAGCAATAGTTGGCGAGGCGACCATATGACGACACAATATAGATCAAGATGATGAAGGTCATGGTGTGTGCTGGTTACAATAGAGATCATGACAGTACTGGAGATGGAGATCAAAGGCAAGATGATCATGGCCATATCATGTCACTTATTTTGATTGCATATGATGTTTATCTTTTATACATCTTATTCTTGCTTTGATTGATGGTAGCATTTTAAGATGATCTCTCACTAATTATCAAGAAGTGTTCTCCCTGAGTATGCTCCGTTCGAAAGTTCTTCGTCTGAGACACCACGTGATCGGTGTGATAGGCTCGTTCAAATACAAGCGGGTGCAAAACAGTTGCACCGCGTAATACTCAGGTTAAACTTGCCGAGCCTAGCATATAACAGATATGGCCTCGGAACACGGAGACCGAAAGGTCGGCGTGAATCATATAGTAGATATGATCAACATAGTGATGTTCACCATTGAAACTACTCCATCTCACGTGATATCAGACATGGTTTAGTTGATTTGGATCACGTGATCACTTAGAAGATTAGAGGGATGTCTATCTAAGTGGGAGTTCTTAAGTAATATGATTAATTGAACTTTAATTTATCATGAACTTAGTCCTGGTAGTATTTTGCAAATTATGTTGTAGATCAATAGCTCGCGTTGTTGCTTCCCTATGTTTTGCTTCCCTATGTTTTATATGTGTTCCTAGAAAAACTATGTTGAAAGATGATAGTAGCAATGGGACTTGGTCCGTGATCTGAGTTTATCCTCATTGCTGCCGAGAAAGAATATGTCCTTGATGCACGCTGGGTGCAGACCTATTGCAGGGAGGCGGATCTGGCGTTGAGCGTTTGGCTAGCTCAATAAGATGACTACTTGATAGTTTTGTGCACCATGCTTTATGGCTTAGAACGGGACTACAAAATGTTTTTGAAATGTCACGGAACATATGAGATGTTCCATGAGATGAAATGGTATTTCAGACTCATGCCCTGTCAAGAGGTATGAGACCTCGACAAATACGCCTAAAAATATGGAGAGAATTGCTCAACTAGTGAGGAAGTACTTAGATTGTGCAGGTACTACAATCGCTTGAATCAAGTGGGAGTTAATCTTCGGATAAGATAGTGATTGGCAGAGTTCTCTAGTCACCATCACCATTCTTGGAACTTCGTGATGAACTATAATGCAAGGGATGGAAAAGCGATTCCCGAGCTCTTCATGATGCTAAAATCGGCGAAGGTAGAAATCAAGAAAAGAGCATCAAGTGTTGATGATTGACAAGACCACTAGTTTCAAGAAAGGCAAAGGAAAGGGAACTTCAAGCAAAATGGCAAGCAAGTTGTCACTTCCGTGAAGAAGCCCAAAGCTGGACCAAAGCCTGAAACTAAGTGATTATACTGCAAAGGAAATGGTCACTAGAAGCGGATATGCCCTGAATATTTGGTGGATAAGAAGGATGGCAAAGTGAACAAGGGTATATTTGATATACAGGTTATTGATGTGTACCTTACTAGTGTTTATAGTAGCCCCGGTATTTGATACTTGTTTAGGTTGCTAAGATTAGTAACGAAAAGGGGTTCTGAGAATAGCAGGAACTAGTTGAGGTGAAGTGACGATGTGTGTTGGAAGTGGTTACAAGATTGATATGATCAGCATCGTACACTCCCTATACTTTCGAGATTAGTGTAGAACCTAAATAAATGTTATTTGGTGTTTGCGTTGAGCATAAATATGATTAGATCATGTTTGTTGCGATACGATTATTCATCTAAAGCGTAGAATAAATTGTTATTCTGTTTACATGAATAAAACCTTCTATGGCCATACACCCAATGTTGATGGTTTATTGAATCTTGATAGTAATACATATTCATAATATTGATGCCAAAAGATGCAAAGTTAATAATGATAGTGCAACTTATTTGTGGCACTGCCGTTTGAGTCATAACGGTGTAAGCGCATGAAGAAACTCCATAAAGATGGATTTTGGAATCACTTGGTTATGAATCATTTGATGCTTGAACCGTGCCTTTTGGGCAAGATGACTAAAACTCCGTTCTCGAAACAATGGAGCGAGCTAGTGACTTATTGGAAATAATACATACCGATGTATGCGGTCCAATGAGTGTTGATGCTCGTGGCAAGTATCGTTATTTTTGACCTTCACAAGATGATTTGAGCAGATAGGAGTATATGTACTTAATGAAGCACAAGTCTGAAACATTTAAAAGTTCAAAAATTTCAGAGAAGTGGAGAATCATCGTAACAAGAAAATAAAGTTTCAGTGATTTGATTGCGGAGACAAATATTTGAGTTACGAGTTTGGACTTCAACTAAAACAATGTGGAATAGTTTCACAAACTCATGCACGGAACACCACAGCTTCTTTGTGTGTCGAACATCATAACCGTACTTTATTGGATATTATGCGACCTAAGATGTCTCTTATTGGTTTACCACTATCGTTTTGGGGTTATGCATTAGAGACAGTTGCATTCACTTTAAATAGGGCACCATCAAAATCCGTTGAGGCGGCCCTTATGAACTATGGTTTGGCAAGAAACCAAAGTTGTCGTTTCTTAAAGTTTGGGTCTGCCATGCTTATGTGAAAAAGTTTCAACCTGATAAGCTCAAACCCAAATCGAGTGCATCTTCATAGAATACCCAAAGGAAACTGTTGGTACACCTTCTATCACAGATCCGAAAGCAAGATTCGTTCTTGAGATGGATCCTTTCTAGAGAAGGTTTCTCGGAAAGAAGTGAGTGGGAGGAAAGTAGAAGTTGATAAGATAATTGTACCTTCTCCCAAATTGGAAAGTAGTTCATCACGAAATCAGTTCATGAATGCCTACACGATTAGTGAGGAAGTTAATGATGATGATCATGAAACTTCGGATCAAGTTACTGAAACTTCGTGGGTCTTCGGAGTATGGTCCGCACCAGAGTGGTGCGGTAATCCTGTTCGAAATCCATGTTACTAGACCATGATAAACCTACGAACTATGAGAAGCGACGATGAGCCCAGATTCGTGAAATGGCTTAAGGCCATAAATCTGAGATGGGATCCATGTATGAGAACAAAGTGTGGACTTTGGTTGTCTTGCCGATGATCACAAGCCATGTTAAATAAATGGTTCTTCAAAGGAAGATGAACAACGATAGTAGTGTTACTATCTACTAAGCTCGACTTGTTGCGAAAGGTTTTCGACAAGTTCAAGGTGTTGAATATGATGAGATTTTCTCACTCATAACGATGCTTAAGTCTGTCGAATCATGTTAGCAATTGTCACATTTTTTGAAATCTGCAAATGGATGACAAAACTGCATTCCTTAAATGGATATTTCTTAAGAATTGTTGTATATGATACAACCAGAAGGTTTTGTAAATCCTAAAGGTGCTAACAAAATGTGCAAGCTCCAGCGATCCATCAATGGACTAGTGCAAGCATCTCGAGTTGGAATATCGCTTTGATGAGTTGATCAAAGCATATGGTTCTATCTGAGACTTTTGGAAAGGCACATGTTACAAGAAAGTGAGTGGAACTACAGCCTTTCGATAAGTATATCACGAATGACATATTGTTGATCGAAATGATGTAGAATTTTCTGAAAGCATAAAGGAGTGTTTGAAAGGAGTTTTCAAAGAAATACCTCGGTAAAGCTACTTACATATTGACCATCAAGATCTATTGAGATAGATCAAGGCGCTTGATAAGATTTTCAATTAAGTACATACCTTGACAAGATTTTGAAGTAGTTCAAAATGGAGCAGTCAAAAAGAGTTCTTGCCTTGTCTTTATTCACTTTACGATAAAACAAGACAAGGCCACCTCCTCTGCCATCACTCCCACTACAAACATAGAATCAAAACTCAAAACACGGCAGAAGCTCATCGGCTTTACATTTATTCAAATGAGACTCTAAAAGGAAAATTAACTCCGCTTTGGTGCGCTCTCAGGGTCCAAGAGCTCATGGACTGCCATGGAGAGAGCATACCACGAAATTTCCAACTGATTATTTTCATTTGACCCAGCGTACCTCCTCTTAGGAGGCCGCCGATCGCCATCATCTCCAACCGATTCCCTTCCGCAGCCGACAACGTCTTCTTTCTCCTCAACCTCTTTAGCTACGTGTGTTATCACCCCATTCCATCTCTGGTGTTTCCACTCTACCCGTACCTCTCTCTTAGAAGATACAATTATATCCCCGTACAACATCGCTCCATAACTATCCATGGCTTTCTCAAAGAGAAATCCTGCTCACTACCATCTGCTGGGGATTCAAATTGGTTTCTTTTTTACCTATGATGTTTGTGCGTGCTTCCTCGAACAACGTCGTCTCCAACGTATCTATAATTTTGATTGCTCCATGCTACTTTATCTACTGTTTTAGGAAATATTGGGCTTCATTATCCACTTTTATATTATTTTGGGACTAACCTATTAACGGAGGCCCAACCAATTCTTTGTTTTATGCCTATTTCGGTGTTTCTAGGAAAAGGAATATCGACGAGTCAAAACATATGAAATCAAGCTGGAGAAGTTAATTTTGGAAGGAAACCCACCTATTGGACTTGGGTGCACGTCAGAGATCGGGCTGCCCACGAGGGTGGGGCGCCCCTGTGGCGCCCCGCCTCGTGGGGCCCCTATCTCGGCGTCCCTTACACCCATATACCTCGTACCCAAAAACTTCCAGAACAGAACCTAGATCGGGAGTTCGCGCCCATAAGCCTCTGTAGCCACAAAAACCAATGGGGCCCTGTTAGGTACCACCATGGGGATCCCATCACGGAGGCCATCTTCATCATCCGGCGCTATCCATGACAAGGAGGGAGTAGTTCACCCCGAGGCTGAGGGTATGTCGAGTAGCTACGTGTTTGATCTCTCTCTCTCTCTCGTTTTCTCTCTCGTGTTCCTCTATGGCACTATCTTGATGTATCGAGCTTTGCTATTGTAGTTGGATCTTATGATGTTTCTCCCCTCTACTCCTTGTGATGAATTGAGTTTCCCCTTTGAAGTTATCTTATCGGATTGAGTCTTTTATGAGAACACTTGATGTATGTCTTGTGATCCACTTGATGTATGTTTTGGTGATCAACTTGCGGGTTTCATGACATTGAGAACCTATGCATAGGGGTTGGCACCGTTCTTGACTCTCGGTAGCTTTGGGGCACCCTTTGAAGTACTTTTATGTTGGTTGGATGAATCTGAGATTGTGTGAAGCATATCGTATAATCATGCCTTACGGATACTTGAGGTGACAATGGAGTATCTAGGTGACATTAGGGTTTTGGTTGATTTGTGTCTTAAGGTGTTATTCTAGTCGAACTCTTTTATAGATCGATCCAGAAAGAATAACTTTGAGGTGGTTTCGTTCCTACCATAATATCTACATTTGTTCTCCGCTATTAGTGGCTTTGGAGTGACTCTTTGTTGCATGTTGAGGGCTTGTTATATGATCTATCGTGTTATTATTGTTGAGAGAACTTGCACTAGTGAAAGTATGAACCCTAGGCCTTGTTTCCTATCATTGCAATACCGTTTATGCTCACTTTTATCATTAGTTACCTTGCTGTTTTATTATTTCAGATTACAAAACCTTTATCTACTATCTATTTGCACTTGTATCTCCATATCTTCGTCGAACTAGTGCACCTATACAATTTACCATTGTATTGGGTGTGTTGGGGACACAAGAGACTCTTTGTTATTTGGTTGCAGGGTTGTTTGAGAGAGACCATCTTCATCCCTCGCCTCTCACGGTTGATAAACCTTAGGTCATCCACTTGAGGAAATTTTCTACTGTCCTACAAACCTGTGCACTCGCGAGCCCAACAAGCTTGGGAACGTGTAGAAATTCAAAATTTTCCTCACGTGTCACCAAGATCTATCTATGGAGAAACCAGCAGCGAGGGAAGGAGAGTGCATCTACATACCCTTGTAGATCGCTAAGCGGAGCGTTCAAGAGAACGGGGTTGAAGGAGTCGTATAAATCGTGATCCAAATCACCGGAGATCCTAGTGCCGAGCGGACGGCACCTCGCGTTCAACACACGCAGCCCGGTGGCGTCTCCCATGCCTTGATCCAGCAAGGAGAGAGGGAGAGGTTGAGAAGACTCCATCCAGCAGCCACACAGCGGCGTGGTGGTGGTGGAGGGCGTGGCAATCCCGAGGCTTCGCCAAGCACCAAGGGAGAGGAGGAGGAGGAGGGGGCTGCACCAAGAGGAGAAGTTCTCATGTGTTGGGCAGCCCAAACCTCAAGTATATATAGGGGAAAGGGGCTGCGCCCCTTTAGGGTTTCCACCCCAAGGGGTGCGGCCAGCCCTAGATGGGACTTGGGGGCGGCCAAGAGGGAGGTGCCTCCCAAGTCAAGTGGAGGCCCTCCCCTTGGGGTTCCCCCTTCCCATGCGCATGGGCCTTGGGGGGCTGGTGCCCTTGGCCCATTATGGCTAGGCGCCCTACAATGCTACTGTATTGAAGTGGTGGAACAATTTCCGGACCTCCGGACCTCCGAGAATCCTCGAACTTACAGGCTTCCGTGTCTGAAAAACCGAACTTTTAGGAACCCGAACAACAACTTTCCATATATAAATCTTTACCTCCGGACCATTCCGGAACTCCTCGTGACGTCCGGGATCTCATCCGGGACTCCAAACAACATTCGGTAACCACATACAAACTTCCTTTATAACCCTAGCGTCGCCAGACCTTAAGTGTGTAGACCCTACGTGTTAGAGACATGTAGACATGACCGAGGCGTTCTCCGGTCAATAACCAACAGAGGATCTGATACCCATGTTGGCTCCCACATGTTCCACGATGATCTCATCGGATGAACCACGATGTCAAGGACTCAATCGATCCCGTATACAATTCCCTTTGTCTAGCGGTATTGTACTTGCAGAGATTCGATCGTCGGTATCCGATACCTTGTTCAATCTCGTTACGGCAAATCTCTTTACTCGTCCGTAACACATCATCCGTGACCAACCCCTTGGTCACATTGTGCACATATGATGATTTCCTACAAGGTGGGCCGGAGATACCTCTCCGTTTACACGGAGTGACAAATCAGTCTTGATTCGGTACCCACCACAGACACTTCGAGATACCTGTAGTGCACCTTTATAGTCACCCGATTCGTTGTGACGTTTGGTACACAAAGAATTCCTACGGTATCCGGGAGTTGCACAATCTCATGGTCTAAAAATGATACTTGACATTAGAAAAGCTTTAGCATACGAACTACGATCTTTGTGCTAGGCTTAGGATTGGGTCTTGTCCATCACATCATTCTCCTAATGATGTGATCCCGTTATCAACGACATCCAATGTCCATGGTCAGGAAACGTAACCATCTATTGATCAACGAGCTAGTCAACTAGAGGCTTACTAGGGACATGGTGTTGTCTATGTACCCACACATGTATCTGAGTTTCTGTCAATACAATTATAGCATGGATAATAGCGATTATCATGAGCGAGGAAATAATAATAACTAATTTATTATTGCCTCTAGGGCATATTTCCAACAGTCTCCCGCACTAGAGTCATAATCTAGTTCACATCGTCATGTGATTAAATAGGTCACATCGCCATGTGACCAACATCCAAAGTTTACTAGTGTCGTAAACTAGTTCACATCATCATGTGATTAAGACTCAATGAGTTACGAGGTTTGATCATGTTTTGCTTGTGAGAGGTTTTTGTCAACGGGTCGAACCTTTCAGATCCGTGTGTACTCATAATTCTCTATGTCATATTGTAAATGTTGCTTCCGCTCCACTTGGATCTATTCCAAATGGTTGCTCCACTATCGTATCCGGTTTGCTACTCGAGTCTTTCGGATAGGTGTTAAAGCTGCATCGGCGTAACCCTTCGCGAACTCTTTATCACCTCCATAATCGAGAAACATGTCCTTATTTACTCCAAGGACAGTTTTGACGCTGTCCAATGATCCATTCTGGATCATTCTTGTATATAGTGACTCATGGAAGGCACACTTTAGGTCGGATACACGCAGCATACTATAGAGCCTATGTAAAAGCATAGGGGCGACCTTCGTCCTTTCTCTCTTTTCTGCCGTGGTCGAGCTTTAGCGCTTAACTTCATACCTTACATCTCGGCAAGAACTCCTTCTTTTGATCCATCTTGAACACCTTCAAGATCATGTCAATGTATGTGCTCATTTGAAAGTATTATTAAGCATTTTGATCTATCCTTATAGATCTCGATGCTCAATGTTCAAGTAGCTTAATCCAGGTTTTCTATTGAAAATCATCTTTCAAATAACCCTATATGCTTTCCATCATTTCGATCATCAATATGTCAACAACATATACTCATCGAAATTCTATAGTGCTCCCACTCACTTCTTTGGAAATACAAGTTTTCATAAACTTTGTATAAACCCAAAATCTTTGATCATCCTATCAAAGTGCATATTCCAACTCCGAGATGCTTACTCCAGTCCTTAGAAGGATCGCTGGAGCTAGCATACCTTTTAGCATCCTTAGGATCGACAAAACTTTTCTAATTGTATCACATACAACCTTTCCTTACGTAAACCGGTAAGGAAACTGCCTTGACATCCATCTGCCAGATTTCATAAATGCAGCTAATGCTAACATGATTCCGACGGATTAAGCATCGCTACGGATGAGAAAATCTCATCGTAGTCAACTCCTTGAACTTGTGAAAACTCTTCGCCACAAGTTGAGCTTCATAGACGGTGACATTACCGCCCACGCCCCGCTTCTTCTTAAAGATCCATTTATTTCAATGGCTTGCCGATCATCGGGCAAGTCCACCAAAGTCCATGCTTTGTTATGACACATGGATCCTATCTCGGATTTCATGGCTTCTAACCATTTGTCGGAATTTGGGCCCACCATCGCTTCTCCATAGCTCGAGGTTCATTGTTGTCTAGCAACATGACCTTCAAGACAGGATCACCGATCACTCAAGCAAGACGCATCCTTGTCACCCACGAGGTACGATAGTGACTTGATCCAAAATTTCATGATCACTATCATAAGCTTCGACTTCAATTGGTGTAGGTGCCACAGAACAACTTCATGTGCCCCGCTACACACTTGTTGAAGTGACGGTTCAATAACCTCATCAAGTCTCCACCATCCTCCCACTCAACTTTCCGAGACAAACTTTTCCTCGAGAAAGGACCCGATTCAAGAAACAATCCCTATTGCTTTCGGATCTGAATTAGGAGGTATACCCAACTGTTTTGGGTGTCCTATGAAGATGCATTTTATCCGCTTTGGGTTCGAGCTTATCAACCTGAAACTTTTTCACATAAGCGCGCAGCCCCAAACTTTCAAGAAACGACAACTTAGGTTTCTCCAAACGGTGTCGCCTCAACGGAATTACGTGGTGCCCTATTAAAGTGAGTGCGGTTGTCTCTAATGCCTAACCCATGAACGATAGTGGTAATTCGATAAGAGACATCATGGTACGCACCATATCCAATAGGTTGCAACTATGATGTTCGACACACCATCACACTATGGTGTTCCAAGCGGTATTAATTGTGAAACAATTTGCACAATGTCTTAATTGTGTGCCAAAACTCAGAACTCAGATATTCATCTCTATGATCATATCATAGACATTCTATCCTCTTGTCACGTAAGATCTTAAACTTCACTTTGAAATTACTTGAACCATTCAATAATTCAGACTTGTGTTTCATCAAGTAAATATACTCAACATCTACTCAATCATCTCGTGAAGTAAGAACATAACGATATTCACTGCATGCCTCAACACTCATTGGACTGCACATATCAAAATGTGTTACTTCCAACAAGTTGCTATCTTGTTCCATTTTATGAAACCGAGGTTTTTCATCATCTTGCCCATGTGGTATGTTTTGCATATCTCAAGTGATTCAAAATCAAGTGAGTCCAAACGATCCATCTGCATGGAGTTTCTTCATGCAGAACACCAATAGACATGGTTCGTATGTCTCAATTTTTTTCAAAACGAGTGAGTCCAAAGATCCATCAACATGGAGCTTCTTCATGCTTTCACACCAATATGACTTATATGGCAGTGCACAAGTAAGTGGTACTATCATTACTATCTTATACTTTTGGCATGAAAATGTGTATCACTACGATCGAGATTCAATAAACCATTTATTTAGGTGCAAGACCATCAAGGTGTTATTCAAATAAATAGAGTAACCATTATTCTCCTTAAATGAATAATCAGATGTATAGACATAATCCAATCATGTCTATGCTCAACGCAAACACCAAATGACAATAATTCTGGTTTAATACTAATCTTGATGGTAGAAGGAGCGATATGTTTGATCACATCAAAATTGGAAACACTTCCAACACATATCGTCAGCTCTCCTTTAGCTAGTCTCCGCTTATTCCAGTAGCTCTTTTATTTCGAAGTTACTAACACTTAGCAACTAAACCGTATCTTAATACCCTGGTGCTACTAGGAGTACTAGTAAAGTACACATTAACATAATGTATATCCAATATACTTCCATCGACCTTGCCTGCCTTCTTATCTACCATGTATCTAGGGTAATCCCGCCCAAAGGGTTGTTCCTCGTATCACGTAAGCACTTAGTCTCGGTTTGGGTTCAACCTTGGTTTCTTCACTAGACCAACAACTGATTTGCCATTTCATGAAGTGTCCCTTCTTGCCCTTGCCCTTCTTGAAACTAGTGGTTTCACCAACCATCAACAATTGATGCTCCTTCTGATTTCTACTTTGTGTGAAACATCGCTAATATCTCAAGGATCATCATATCTATCCCCGATATGTTATAGTTCATCACGAAGCTCTAACAGCTTGGTGGAAATGACTTTGGAGAAACATCACTATCTCATCTCGAAGATCAACTCCCACTCAATTCAAGTGATTGTTGTACTCAAGACAACGAGCACAAGCTCAACGATTGAGCTCTTCCCCTTAGTTTGTAGGCTAAGAAAATCGTCGGAGGTCTTATACCTCTTGACGTGGCACGAGCCTGAAATCCCAATTTCAGCCCTTGAAACATCTCATATGTTCCGCGACGCTTCAAAACGCCTTTGGTGCCTCTACTCTAAACCATTTAACTGAACTATCACGTAGTTATCAAATGTGTATGTCCGATGTTCGCAACATCTACAAACAACATTTGGGGTTCAGACATCGAGCGTGCATTAAGGACATAAGCTTTACGTCCGCATAATCGCTAATTTCAACTTTCAACTATATTTTCTCTAGGAACATATCTAAACAAGGAACTAAAGCGAGCCATTTACATAATTTGCAAAAGGTCTTTGACT
>JAHIAM010003729.1:0-61812 GCA_021605205.1 Aegilops longissima | reverse complement strand
CAAAGTATTAAATGCCCGCCCCTGTCGCCTAAACAAAGGTAACAGGACTGCTGTGCACCACCGCTTGCCACGATGGTAAGCTTGTCAGCCGCTTTATCGCTGCTCCCCGCTGGCTGCACAGCCTTTGACACGCTGGGTGTTCGGAGTAGCCCCACCGCCGACATCGCTACGGATGAGCCGGAGCGAGATGAAGAGAGTTGCTTGCCACGGCAAGTGCTTTGCAGCGCTGAATCCTTTTTGTCGCTTTGGGAGCTTGTCGCCATCAGCCTTCCCGCAAGCTCCTCTTGCCGGGTCTTGTTTCCTTCGCGGCCTTGAGTTTCTCCGCAAGCTCCTCTTGCCGGGTCTCAATACTTTGTTCTTGAATGGCTCCAAGGGAACCATGGAGGATCTTACGGTCACTAGGCAGCCTCGCCGCTGGTGCTGCGATCGCTCACAAGACGAAGTTCGGGATACTTGGGTACCCCTACTCTAGTACACCGACAGAGCCCCGGCTCGGGCTATACACGGTGCCGAAGCGCTGTTGGGCCAGCCCAAACAGTGCATCGGCACGCCAAGGGCCTAGATCGCGCTACATTTCGCCCGACCCACCACGCCCCCACGAACGGCACGCCCGGACGCGGGCGCCGCGGGAGAGATCGGGGCTTTTTTAATGGGAAAGGAACGGCCCGCCTCCCTCCTTATAAACAGAGAATCAGGCAGGACGCCCACTTGCCATTGCTGCCACATCAAAACCACCGCCGCCCCCTTCTTCTCAAGTCCAAAGAGAGCGACGCCCGCCCCCCCATTGCCACCGGGCGCCACCAACGCCGCCGGATTCTCCACCACCTCCGCCATGGCTCCGGAAGCCGACAAGGGCAAAGGTGAAGTCACGAGGCGCAGCGCTCATGGCGCCATGGAAGGAGCGGCCTCTTCGACCCCTGCTCGACACGGCGAGCTGCTGAGTTGTACTACCTCTTCGGGTCGACGGAGACGCGAAGCGCATCTGCGAAGACGAGGGTGATCTCCACGCCACATCTGAGAAGGTTTCCGCCGTGTACCCTTCGCGCTTTTTCCATCGCGGCTCGCCTCGCCTTTTTTTCCGAATTCTTTTGCGACGCCATGAACACATATTCCTCCGCCCCTTGATTTCACCTCAACGCTGTCCCGGATAATGGCGGTTTTCGCAGACACTTCCGCGAGAACTTCGTCGGAGTCCACCCAAATGTAGCACTTTTTCCGCCACTACTTCATGCCACGTGTTGAGAGAGGAGAGCCGCTTGTCGAGGGATCGCATGGGTCTCCGTGATCGCAAGAAGGAAGCATATCTTGACGGAGAGCTGCGCAGAAGTGGGAGGAGTGAGAGCCGATTGGTGTTGGATCATAGAGGAGAACCTGCAGCCTTTCACCGCCCCGCGCCAAACTCCCATAGTGCGCGGCAACGATTGGAGCAACTTGGCGCCGGAGGACGACAAGTTGAAAGTTGACGGACCCGGATCCTCAAGGCGCCACGATGCCGGGCTTACCGTAGGAGCTGTTGGTGCGGATTTCCTTCACGGCCGCATTATGCCTTTGCAGAGAGGGGGAGGCCTGCTTGGGAGTTCCAAAACGCGGGCGACATCATGAGGCTGCGCCCGGCCTCAATTGAACTTCACCGTCTTGGAGCTGGATGGCATGCTACGGAGCTGTTCAAGCCTCGATGCGCATCACCCCGAGTGGTTCATGTTCCCTGGAGGGGAGCTGCCTTGTGCAACAACTTGTCGCTTAACCGCATCCGCTACAGTGATGGCTGCCAGCGATTCCCATGGAATCGCTCCAACTTGGCAGAGCCCGCCGACGACATCGTGCAACAGCTTCTTCGACAACTTGGGAGAAGTGCCAATCCGCGCCGACGAAAGCGGTGTGGCTCACCCGCAACACCACCGAGCAAGAGATGGCGTGGCATCGCCACGGTTGGAGGAGGCGGCAGGCTGCCGCCGCATGATTGGGTTCACTACGAGGAGGCGGAGGCAGCCGAGGCGGCAAGCCTTGCCGACTGCCAAGAGCTTGCCGGGCTGGAGGAGCAGGCCGAGCCCGACGCTGAGCCGAACGAGCCTGCTGGGGCGCCCCTCCACCTTCAGATGACTTGCAGCGGAGGAGCCCGCTGCCGCCAAGAAGGTGCTCAGAAGACCGGGAAGTGGCGGGCAGACGGGCCAACAGCCTGCCCGCCAAGCCGACACGCCTCCATCATGACGACAACCTCAAGGCTGCTGAGCGCCTCACGCTGCCACAAAGAACCGGAGCGGGCCTTCCTGGGACCACGGCTCCGCGTGACTCGCCAAGCGCCCAAGGAGCCCACCTTCCAGCTTGCCGCACCGAGGTAGAGCGGAATTCGACTTCTCCGCCTCAGCCGAGGAGGAGGAAGAAGAGTAAGATCTTGTCATTGCACTTGTAATTCTTCAATTTGCTACTTTGTCTTGTATCTAACTTGCTTCATTCTGAACCTTTTCCTTCTTCGTGACGTTATTCAAACAGGCTCAAGAGGGCTAAGATCTGTGGTCGCTATCGAAGACGCATCCCCCTGTGGCGGCTGTGGAGGCGCCGTCTGGACTCTCGCCGCTGGCCCGACAACCCTTCCTTAAGCAGCCCCCAGACAGCCCCCCTGTGTAAGTATTTGATCCACTTGTTACCAGAGGGCTAGCATGGGTGTTTCCTCTTCACTGATATCTAACTTGTTGAATTGGCAGAGCAGAGCAGCCTCATCGGGGAGGCCCCTGAGGTCACCCCAAGTTCTGTCTCGCTTCAACTACGCCAGCCAAGGAGAACCTCCGCCAAGGGAGCGCCTGCCTCGCAAGGGAGGCCTCCCGACAAGGGGAGCTCCGACAGGGCAGCGCCACGACCTCCAAAGGTGGAGATCGCGCACAGCATCCCATTGCGTAATCTTCTGACTGAAAATTTCCTTTGCCCTTTTCTACTGTTCTTCTTTCCAACGCTTGCTTGACTCGTTTTTTTCTTCTCGATTATCGATCCATCTCACGGAGAGCCATGGAGACCGAGGTTGCCGGCGAGGAGGACGCCGGGCAACAATGACGACGCCGCCAACATGGAGGAGGAGGCCAGCTGCCGATGGGTCTGCCGGCAAGGAGGTTGCCAAGGCATGTCGCGCAGAGGGCCGGGAGGGGTCCGGTGATTGTACCGACGGCCTCGGGGCTGCAGGAGCGCCAGCGCCACGCCGACCGCCGATCCTCCGCCACCGATGCAGCACCAGTTCAAGAGCCTCAGCCCGCGCCTATTCAAGGCCGGGCACGGTGTCTTCATCAAGCTTCCATGGGCGCTAAGCCTGTGGCACCGGCCGAGGGAGAGACCTTCGACGAGCTGCTCGCTCGCCGCCGGTTGTCGCTAGTTGACGCGCAAAGCAGCGTATGGCGTAGTCTCGAGGAGGAGCAGCCGAGGAAGCTGTTGTCGCTTCATCATGCTACCGGATAAGCTAAGCTAGAGTCCAGGGAAGCACTTGTCGCGAGGGCGGAGCTGACATGGAGAAGGCCAGCAGAAGAGCTCCCAAGGCCAACAAGGAAACTCTCCGGGACATAGCGTAAGCGCAGGAGCAACTTGTCGAGGAGCGCACGGCCTTCATCCCGGAGAAGGCCGAGGTCGAGGAGCAGCAAAGGCTTGCCGCGAGAAGCTCTCCGCGACAAGAAGGAGCTGGGCGCAGCGGAAGATCAACCTCGACAGCCACGAGGAAGATCTTGCACGAGCAATCAATTGGCGGAGCACTCAAGGAGGCAAAGGACGCCACGCAGCCACGCCGAGGCCGCCAAGAAGGAATTGGAGACGAGGGTGGCGCAGCTGGAGGCCACCTCCGTAAGAGCGACGAGGAGGTCACCGGCTGAAGCGCGAAGCGAGAAGGACGCCTATACTCTTGGTGAGTTGCGTGGTCGCTCGCCGAGAAGATCAAAGAGCCGACGCCGCCAAGGACTCCAAGGCAGATCTGAGCTGAAACCGACCACCTTGACGGAGACGCTGGACGGCGCCAAGGAGCGTAGAAGGGGCCTGTTGGAGAAGATCAAGGCCAACGAGGAGCTGCCGGCGAATGCTGTGACCGCCAGATACTCTCTTGCAGACAGCATGATGCATCGGACGGATGGTCTTGTGGATACCGCCGCCATCCACAATGAGCCGATGGAGCTGGGGATGGTGGACTCGGTATTCCACCGACGAAGCGCTTTCAACCCAGCGCCAAGCTCAGCCTGTTCTTCAAAGGCATGTTGACGGTTCCAGCCGCCCGGAGGAGATCCCAAAGCAGCTGGTCGACGAAGTCGCGCCAAATCGCGCGCCGGGTTTCTGTGAAGGTGCTGATGAAGGTGGCCTTCCGCAATCTGTGTCGCCTTCGCCAACGCCCTCAAGTCCCTCGCCTCCAACTCGCTGATGTTGAAGCGCCAAGGTTTTGTCGCACTCCATCGTGGACAGGGTGAGCGGAGTCAAGAGGCTCGATGGCGCACCGCGTGACTAGGCCGCTAAGTTTATCTTTCCTTTGTCGCTGCGCACTATGTTTAGAACAATTCATTAGATCTCGCGATAAGTTATTCTTGTAATATACTCTATCTTAGGCAATCGAATGCGGCGTTATTTCCTTTTACCGATTCCTTCCTTTGTAACGCTTGTGCCCTACGCTTAGGGAAACTTGTCTGCTGGCACCCTTGCCGCGAAAGTGCTGAGTGCGGAACGTCAAAGAGTTCGTCAGCGGTGCCGCTCCGACAAGCAACCTTGTCGCAACTAGCTGCAGCTCACTTGTTGTTGAGTGGACTCAAACAAAGTAAGGGCGCAAACCAGCCAAGGAGTTGGTTCCTCCCGCACAGGTTTTCCATACAAAGTACTATCGCTCGAGGAAGATAACTTAAAATTTTAAAAACTGATTGCTCAAACTTTGGCAACTTAGCTTTTTCTCGTTGCTTGCTTCCTAAGCAAGGCAATACTCGAGCGACGCCAGGCCCACACCATTATCTTTCCCCCCCGGTTAACTTGTGGGTGGATGAACCTTCCTTTCTTTGAGAAGAAAGAAGAGAAAATAAAGTTATGGAACCTAGTGGCTCGTTATTGCTTATCGGGTGTTGATGCTGCACAAAATGTCGATAATACATGCAAATAGGTTATGAAAGCATGAACTTGACAAGTTGCGCCAAGAACACATGAGCTTTATCGATGCACGGGTTCGCGCCCGCTTTGTACAAAGGATTACATGCAACAGCGGCAAGACTTGTATTAGGGGTGGTTGCCGAACGGTTCCGGCAACCGCGCTTTATGGGTAAAACTTATGAAGATGCTCTATGTTCCAGGAGTTGCTCACCGAATGCCATCTTCGGTCTCAAGGCGGACATCGCCGCCTAGTGACTCGCTTTCACCCGATAAGGGCCTTCCCACTTCAGCGCCAACTTGTTGGAATTCTTGGCGGATTGAACGCTACCAAGAACAAGGTCGCCTTCCTCGAAGCTTCGGGCGCTAACTTTGCGGGTTATGGTAGTAACGCAAAGCTTGCCGATAACGAGCAGCTCAGACAAAGCAGCCCAAGACGATCCTCCTCAAGGAGCAAGGCGCCATCTTGTCGCAGCTGCTCTTGCTCAAGCTCATCATAAGCGAGCACTCGAGGCGCACTCCGTGATATGAGTTCCATGGGAGAACTGCCGCCTCCATAGACTAGAGCGAAGGTGTCCGCCGCTGGCTCGACGGTGTCGCCCCGATCGACCAAAGAACCACCAGCAGCTCCTCAATCCAGCTTTCTTCCGTGACTTGGCGCAGCCTATCGAAAGTTCTGGTCTTGAGTCCCCGCAGCACTTCAGCCGCTTGTTTCTCTCGCTGACCGCTGCTTCTTGATGAGCAATGATAAAGCAGATCTTGGCGCCAAGATCTTGGGCGAGTGCATGAAGGTGCTGCTCGTGAATTGTGTGCCGTTGTCGGTGATGATCCGTTAGGAATCCCAAATGGCAAACAATTGACCAAGAACTTGATTGTCGAATCGTGTTGTCACCTTCCTCATCGTCTTCCACTTCCGCCACTTTGTGAACTTGTCGACAGACGCATAAGTACTCAAAGCCCCGACAGCTCGGGGAAGGGGCCGAGGATGTCGAGCCCCGTAATCCTAAAAGGGCCAGGATAAAGGGATCGCCCGAGAGCTTGAGCTGGCTGGTGTATCTGCTTGGAATGGAACTCGCACGCTTCACACTTGGTTACTTGTGCAGCTTGCATCCTGGAGGGCTTCCGCCAGAAGAAACCTTGCCGGAAAGCTTTGCTTAAGCAAGTGTTTTGGCGCCAATGTGGTGACCACATATGCCTCCATGTATCTCTCGCCAACAGCTTCTCGTCATTCATCTTCCCGCAAATACACTTCAATTTCACACCGCTGAGTCTTCTTCTGCATGTGATGTTGTCAACAAACTGGTACATACTTGACTGCCGGGCTACTTTTTCCGCTTTCTTCTTGCTCTTCGGAAGTCCTCCTGTTCAAGGAAATGGACGATCTGTCATGTGCCCATGTTGGAGCTATGGCTCGACAACAAGGACTAAAGGCACATCTCGTCGCCAAGGAACATCGCTTCTACGGCAAGAACCTAAGGCTCACCGAGCTTGATGATCCCCGGCTGCTTGCCGGAGCAAAACTTGTCGGAGCGCCTCGCTTCAACGAGACAAACTGGGGTTTGTCTGAGCAGCATCGCCCTCAATGATATCTCGCTTGATTTTGGGGACCTTCTTGGCGGCGGCTTCAGGAGCTCTCGCGGAAAGTAGTCACCGTAAACCAACTTCCTCTTCTTGCTCGTCCTGTTGATGGTGTTACGCTTGGTTGAGTCAGCTTGAGCACAAAAATTCCTGGTTCCACAGAGCACACTTTTGACAGCCATCAGCAATATCATTCTCGAGCCTCGAACATGTTCCATTTGCAGTGCCATCTCGACGTAAGCTTCCATCAACGGACTCGATAATCTTTGTTTACTTATGACGACAAGTCGCGAGTCCCCCTCGACAATAAGCTTCTGATTCCAAGGTCCACTGCACTGAGACCGCAAGCAATCCTTCATACTCTAAAGTATTGTTTGTTGCTTGCCCTTGGGAAAGTGCATCCGACTATGTACTTGAGGTGCTCTCCGTGGGTGCGAGAAGCACGCCTAAGACCGGCGCCTTTGCAGCAGAAAGCTCCACAAAGTACATTAGCCACTCTTTAATTGCCTCCTTGACGGGATGCTCGCTCGATTTCTTCATCTTATGCTACGCCCACTGCTATGAATTCTGCCAATGCTCGCTTTGGATAGTTGGAAGTGCTTTCAAATTTGAGGCCAAAGCTTGATAGTTCTAGTGCCCACTGACAATCCTTCCTGTTGCTTCCGGATTTTGCAATATCCTCTTCAGGGAAAGCGAGTGACAACTGTTATCTCATGTGCTTGGAAGTAATGGCTAGCTCGAGGCCATGAGGAGGCCGGAAAAGCAACTGCACACCGTAGTACTTTGACCTAGCCTCGCAGGAGGGAACTCGATAAAGTAGATCTGGGCGCCGCACCATCCTTTTCTGAATCTTCTCGCAATCTTGCGCAGATCCGGCCCTTGTCGGGACCAGAGCTTGACGGCGAAGCCCTCGCTTGTCGCTGGACGCACTCTGCCTTGGTTGCCGTCATCATCCGCCTCCCTCTCCGCTATTAACGCAGCACTAACCACTTGATTGGTTGCCGCTATATATAGCAGCAACTTCTCTTGTGGCCTAGGTGCGACAAGTATTGGAGTGGAGGACAGTACTTCTTCAAGTCTCTGCAGCGCAGCCTCCGCTTCGGGAGTCCATTTCATTGGACCCTGCCTTTTTCAAAATCTTGAAAATGGCAGGGCTACCAGCAGACTTAGAGATAAACTCGCCGAGAGCAGCCACGCAACCGCAAGTCTTCAGACGCCCTTGACGCGCCTTTGCTTCAATCTGCTCAATGGCCTTAATCTTGTCGGGTTGGCTTCAATTCCGCCGAGATGAATAACCCGAGAAGCTTGCCGGAAGGGACTCCCAACACGCACTTCTCGGGTTAAGCTTGAGGTTGATCTTGGCGAGATTTGCAAAGGTCTCATCCAAATCTTGAACTAGAGTTGCTTTGTCCTTGTTTTGACCACTATGTCATCCATGTAGGCTTCTACATTTCGCATCCGGGCTCAAAAGCGCCATGGACTACTCTTGCAAACGTTGAACCAACATTCTTCAAACCGAAAGGCATCCGTATGAAACAAAGAAGTGCCGCATGGTGTAATGAATGCAGTTTTCTTCATCCTCTTCTCGCCATGAAGATCTGATGATATCCTGAATATGCATCAAGAAATGAAAGGTATCACATCCAGCCGGAGTCAACAATCTGGTCGATGCGGCAAGGGAAATGGGTCTTTGGGACAAGTTTTATTAACATCCGTAAAGTCAATACAAAGTCTCCATTTCCCATTAGCCTTATGCATAACTACCGGATTGGCCAACCACGGGATGGAGTACCGACAAGGCCTGCTGCTTCCAACTTCTTGATCTCTTTCGTAATGAACTCTTGGCGCTCCAACGCTTGCTTCCTGACTTTTTGTTCGACGGGCCACAGGGAGGACAGACAGCCAGGTGGTGCTCAATTACTTTCTCGAACACCGGGATGTCGACGGTTGCCATGCAAACACATCGACATTCGCCAGAAAGCAACGAGCTCGCCTTCCTATTTAGGGTTCAGGGTGGCACCGATGGTGAAGGTACCACAGCTGCCGCCCTCCTTGGAGGACACCTTCTTGGTCTTCGCGGAGCTGCCATCTTCTTTCTTGCACTTGCCGGTGGAGCTCGATGGTGCGCCTCGACGATAGCGCAGCACCAAGAGGTGCGCTTGTCGGAGGGCATCGAGCTCTTCCGACTTGGTCTTCTTTTTCCCCGGAGCTTCAAAGGCAAGTGATTTGCTTTCTGCAGGTAGCTGCTGATCCCAGAATTTTGTCGGCGCAGATAAGGGCATCTTTCTTGTCGCCATGGACAGAGATGACACTTATCGGGCCGAGCATCTTGAGCAGATTGTATGCATAATGAGAGGCGCCCATGAACTTGGCAAGTGCCGGATTTGCCAAGTATGCCATTGTAGGGCAATGGGAAATCGGCAACGCCAAATGTGACCTCTCGCTGAAGTTGAGCTCGCCGCCAAATGTTACCGCAACGTGATCTTCCCTTTGGGCTTGCTCCTTCCCGGTTGATTCCTTGAACGCTGCCGCCTCTTCGAGCTCATTGTCCGTGATCTCAAGCTTCGGAGCACCGCAGAGATCAGGTTCGTGCCGCCCCACCATCAACCAACATCTTTTGTGACCTTGAGGTTGCGGATGGTTGGTGAAACCAACATCGGCAAGCACCCGACCGCAGCTATGCGATCGTGGTGGTCCTCAATGTCAAAGACGATGGGCGTGCGGACCACTTCGTAGGCATGCGTGACTCCACGGATGGTTCTCGCCCATTAACCTCTCGCATCCACCGCTTGAGTTGGCGGTGCGAGGTATGCAGAAGCACCACCACAACACAGAGAACCTCTCTGCCTTCTCAAACTCCCGCTCATCAGCTTCACACATCCTCCATATCTTCATCATCATCTTCGCCTTCATCCTTGTCGCGCCGCTGGAGGTCTGTCTCTTGCCACGCTTTGCTTTGCTGCGGCGCCTCCCCGCCGGGTCTCTTCTGCTAGCTGCCCCGACCTTCCTCGGGCTTTCCTTGTCTCACTACCAGACTCGCCTTTCTATACCAACAAGCTGCTCGACTTTCTTGCAGCTCGAGGTCGTGGCCCTTGGTGCGTGAATCTTGGCAAGATCGCTTGTTGAGCTGTCTCCATGAGTTGGCATCGCCACAGCTTGGCGGGTCGGTGTCAAGGAACCTCCTGCCGAGCCACCAGCCTTAGCCTTGTTGGCGCCACCTCCGCTGCCGGACCGCTCGACAACTAGTACTTCTTTGTTCTTCTTCTTTCTGTTGTTCCGCCGCTCTTCCTTGCCGGGTGGTCTCCTCGCTGCCGATCCAGCTTCAGATTCTCTCCCGAGCCTCCTCCTTCCTCAAAGACGCGCACACTTGTCGCCAGGGCGAGAGCTCACCGACGTTTTCGACTTTGCACATCGCCATCTCTCCTCTCATCCTGGCGGTTCCGCACGCTCGATGGAACGCGCTGATCACCATGGCAGGTGGACATCCGGATGTTGTAATGCACACGGCTGAATCTCCGATGAACTTGCGCAGGGACTCTCCTTCCCATCGGGCAAGCAGGTGAAGGTCACTCTTCTGGCCATGAGGTTTGTGGTCGCCGTGAAGGCGCCGACAAATTGATGGCATGATTCCGCCTAAGAGCATATGGAACTGTCCGCAAGTGCATGAGCCAATATCCGACGCTTGGCTTGAGTACCGGGAAGTAGTTAGCGAGATCTTGTCGCCTCGCCCCCGCAGCTCTGCACCGCAATGTTGTAGATATCGAGGAACTCGATGGGTGCGCCCTACCATCATACCGCACATCTGGTTTGAAGTTTTTCTTGTCGGGCCACCGACTTGCCAGAGCTCACGAGTGAACGCAGGGCAACCTACTGCAGACGGCAAGTCACCGTTCTCTCGGCGCCAGCATGTCGACAAAGGCCAGCCTACGATCGACCGACGCCAGTTTTCGGGCGCCGGCGTGAGTTCGAGCTGCCTTCTTCTTGTCGTTTGAAGAACTTGGCGCTGTCGCGACGAGCTCGCGGATCCGACGATGCAGTGGAGTCGCTGCCGAGGTGGATCCGGACGAGTCGGCGATCTTGGCCTTCGTGATGGAGAATGCATGGTGGTTGCACCTCCAAGGGTTTTGTCGCCACCGCTCGCGCCTTGTCGCCTCGCCGCGCAAGGATGCAGCGCTTGTCAAGGGTTATCGCCGCTGGCAAAGCCGGCGAGACTTTGAATGGTGGCCTCCATTCATCGAACTTGTCACCGTTGAGGGTAATCCAGAGCAGCTTGAGCTCGCTTAAAGCTTCCGCTGGAGTGGTGGGAGGCAAGGGCTAACGGCGAAGAGCGGATGTGCTCGGACTTCTAAATAAATTAGAAGGAGCAGATCCCGCCCAGTGTGACCGTGTCTCCGCCAGACCAGCCTGCTGCTGCGCGAAGCTGATCTTGCGCTGGCCCCTCGATCTACCAGCTCGATCTTAGCCCAACGAACGCATGGCGCTGGCGAGCACCATGACGTTGTCGGTCTCGCGCCTCCCGAGATGGACGCGCACGATCCGGACGCCGGGTTCGCCGCCTTTGTCCTGGACTTGGCAGCGCCAGGCTCTTCGACGACGCCTGCTCTCCGCTGGCGCCTTCCCCACCACTCGCCAGCTCCGTGGTGGTGGGGTTTCACGCGACGTGCTCGCTGTCACGAATCCTTCTTCTTCGGAGGCATTGTCGATGAAGATGTTGAAGATGATGAAGATGCCGCCGTGGTGAACGCCGGAGCAGGTTCGTAGATAGCCTCGACGCCTTCTACCGGGCGCGCCAAAGATGTCGGGAAGTTGATCGTGACCCACTTAACACCTATGGACCGGGCGGACCGAGTCCCTTGTGGTTCGGAGGGGGCGGAGAATGCACGAAGAGCAGATCGAGGCGATGCACACGAGCAGATTTACCCAGCTTCGAGCTCTCCGAGAGATAAAACTCCTACTGCTACTTGTCTGATTATTTGAGTTTTTGCTAGGAAGCAATGAGAGCTACAAAACCTAGCCTGAGTGAGTGTGGTCTCGAGAGAGTTGAATGAATCGAACGGAGCCGAACCCTTTCTACGTTGCACTTGGGCCTCCTTTTATAGGCTCAAGGGGTCACCGGCTGTGGCAACGAGATGAGGGTACAAATGGAAAACAAGTAGTTGGTACACCGACTTGTACAGGTATGCGGCATATACCTAACTCGACAGCAAGGGACAAAGTAATAATGCCCGGCCCTCGCCGCCAAACAAGGCAACAGGACTGCTGGCGCACCACCGCTTGCCACGATGGTAAGCTTGTCGCCGCTATCGCTGCTCCCCATCGGCTGCACAGCCTTTGACATGCGTGTTCGGAGTAGCCCCACGACGACATCGCTACGGATGAGCTGGAGCGAGATGAAGAGAGTTGCTTGCCGTGGCAAGCGCTTTGCCGCTGCTGAATCCTTTGTCGCGCTTTGGGAGCTTGTCGCCACCAGCCTTCCCGCAAGCTCCTCTTGCCGGGTCTTGTTTCCTTCGCGCTTGAGGGCTTTCCGGCAAGCTCCTCTTGCCGGGTCTCAATAATTTGTTCTTGAATGGCTCCAAGGGAACCATGGAGGATCTTACGTCACTAGGCAAGCCTCGCCGCTGGTGTGGCGATCGCCTCGTAACGAAGTTCGGGATACTTGGGTACCCCTACCTAGTACAATCGACACATTCCTTTTAGGTGCAAGACCATTGAAGGTATTATTCAAATAAATAGAGTAACCATTATTATCCTTAAATGAATAAATCAGACATGTATAGACATAATCCAATCATGTCTATGCTCAACGCAAACACCAAATGACAATTATTCTGGTTTAATACTAATCTTGATGGTAGAGGGAGCGCATGATGTTTGATCACATCAAACTTGGAAATACTTCCAACACATATCGCCACTCACCTTTAGCTAGTCTCTGCTTATTCCGTAGCCTTTTGTTTCGAAAGTTACTAACACTTAGCAACCGAACCGTATCTAATACCTCGGTGCTACTAGGAGTACTAGTAAAGTACACATTAACTTAATGTATATCCAATATACTTCTATCGACCTTTCCAGCCTTCTCATCTACCAAGTATCTAGGTAATTATGCCCAGTTGGCTGTTCCCTTATTACGTAAGCACTTAGTCTCGGGTTTGGGTTCAACCTTGGGTTTCTTCACTAGAGCAGCAGCTGATTTGCCGCTTCATGAAGTATCCCTTCTGCCCTTGCCCTTCTTGAAACTAGTGGTTTCACCAACCATCAACAATTGATGCTCCTTCTGATTCCTACTTTCATGTGTCAAACATCACTAATATCTCAAGGATCATCATATTTATCCCTGATTTGTTATAGTTCATCACGAAGCTTCTAGCAGCTTGGTGCCAATGACTTTGGAGAAACATCACTATCTCTCGGAAGATCAACTCCACTCGATTCAAGTGATTGTTGCACTGCATAACTGAGCACAAGTTCAACGATTGAGATTTTCTCCTTAGTTTGCGTGCTAAGAAAATTGTCGGAGGTCTTATACCTCTTGACGGGCACGAGCCTGAAATCCCAATTTCAGCCCTCAAACATCTCATATGTTCCGCGACGCTTCAAAAACGCCTTTGGTGCCTCAACTCTAAACCGCTTAATTGAACTATCACGTAGTTATCAAAATGTGTATGTCCGATGTTCGCAACATCCACGCATTTGACGCTTAGGTTCAGCACACCGAGCAGTGCATTAAGGACATAAGCTTTCTTCCGTCCGCATAATCGCCATCGCCAACTTTCATCTATATTTTCTAGGAACATATCTAAATAGTGGAACTAAAGCGCCGAGCCATTTACATAATTTGCAAAGATCTTTTGACTATGTTCAGACAATTAAGTTCATCTCATGAACTCCCACTCGAGATAGACATCCCTCTAGTCATCTAAGTGATTACATGATCCGAAGTCAACTAGGCCGGTCCGATCATCACGGAGACGGACTAGCCATCATCGGTGAACATCTTCATGTTGATCGATCCTCCTTACGACTCATGCTCAACCTTTCGGTCTCTTGTGTTCCGAGGCCATGTCCGTACATGCTAGGCTCGCTGGTTAACCTAAGTGTTTCGGTGTAAATCTGGCTTACACCTGCTAGTGTGAACGTAAGAATCTATTCTTCACGCCTAATATGCTAATTCTATCCAAAGGAACTCGACGGTCCCACCAAGGATAGACCCGCATATTGAAACGCTTTGCAAGGTGGATATCATTACATCAACATTACATAATAGATGGGGATACATACAAGACATACAATGTCACATGAATACAACAACATCATATAAAGATCAACATCCGACTACGGATGAAACATAAATGTAAACTCAAACGACATCCACTCCTGCTAGCCCAGGCTGCCGACCGAACCTATCCCCGATCAAGAAGAAGCGTAAGAAGAACTCCAATACAAGCAAACATCGCCTCACGCCATGATCATCGCAAACCTGTACCGCAATCGGTGGTGTAGTAATCAGGAGCCACGAGGACTCAGCAATCCCATTACCATGGTAACAAGACTAGCAAAGCTTAATGGGAAAGGAAGGTAAATTGGTGAGGTTGTGGCAGCGACTACATATATGGTGGCTAAACTTACGCAAATGAGAGCGAGAGAGACACAAAGGAACGGTCGTCAACTAGTAATGATCAAGAAGTGATCCTGAACTCCTACTTACGCCGACATAGCCCGTAAACCGTGTTCTCCTCGATCAACCCCAAAAGAGACACTCACGTTACGCACACGGTTGGTGTTGGGGATATAACTATCGAATATAAACCGCCTCAAGGGGCCGTTTACTCGTTTATAATCCGGCCCATGAAGGCATGAGGCCCAGAGCCCAGAGGCGGATTAGATCCATAAATGTAAACCGCCTTTAGTCATGTAACTTGTGCCAGAAGATAAGAGAGAAGAGACCGAGTCGACACTTGTATAAGCCGGATCGGGACTCAGAGACCGCCAAGGCCAACCCGTATATAAGGGACGACCCATGCGCAGTTTAGGGACGCATAATCGAGGCTGAGGCGGTTATTGCTCCCTAGTCGCCAAATCACATCAATCCCATCACAACTAGACGTAGGCTTTACCTTCATCGGCGGGGCCGAACTAGTATAACTCCCGTGTCTTTGTGTCCGCTAACCCCACTAAGTTAACCCGCACGATGGCCCCGCGACCAAGTCCTTTCACGAGGACATCTGCCGTGACAATTCCATCGATAGTTGGCGCCACCGTGGGGCTATCGCATCGATGGTTTGATGATCTTAGAGGGCAAGTTCGGCGACTCAA
Source organism: Aegilops longissima (assembly GCA_021605205.1). NCBI lineage: Eukaryota > Viridiplantae > Streptophyta > Magnoliopsida > Poales > Poaceae > Aegilops > Aegilops longissima. The sequence goes on along the minus strand of JAHIAM010003729.1, from coordinate 46,833 downwards.
GGCTATGCTGTGGGCCGGATGACTAAGAGTCGCTATGGCAAGCTCTACATCGACGATGCGGATCGGGCCCCGAGGCCGCTCGATTGAGTACGGGTACCGGGTCCCTTTGGCGGCATACACGCGTTCATCGGCAAGATCGGCGAGCCAGGGCTCGGGCCGGACATCTGCACCGTCCTCGCCGAGACGGCTCAGCGGGCGAAGAAGAGTCCTGCCTCGCTAAACCGACCGTTGCTGCAGCGGGAGTCGCCACGGAGACTACAAGGGCGGATCAGCATTTGGCGGCGAAACCGTTGTCTACTCGCGACGAAGTCGTCCACCGGAGAAACCGAAGTCTTTGTACCAGCTGCAAGATGGCCAGATCGGGGCTGTTCCGACGGTGAGAGCATTCCGACCCTTTGATCTACCCAACCGGGTTGGAATCTTCATGGTCGGTACACAGCGGCGCTTCACTTCGGATCACGGGCGCCTATGGTCGCCGGTTCAGCAGCGGTGATGGCAGCCGGGAAGGAGGCCCTGCGCGCCCACCAGCTCAAGTTTTATCAGAGCTATTCGACGATTGGCCGCGCCATGGCGAGGCTAATCCGCGGATCAGACCTGCACAACGCAGAGATTGCAAAGGTGAAGGAACAGATCGCTAAAGCTAAAGCAGATCTGGCAGCCGCGGACGTGATGATGGCGGTGGAACGGGCCGCTTTGGATGCACAGGCTTATAGGCTCATGTTGGATCAGAGTGCGTCGCATGAAGTCATGAAAAGGAAGTACAGATCCCGTTTACCTTCGGTTTTCGAGGGAAGAGAGTTTAATACCCCGGGCGGGACCAGAATCCGCCGCCGTGGTGAACCGCCGAAGCACCCGGACGGACGCGCCGATTCAGCCCTGCGGTGATAGATCCGCCGCCATCATACCGGGCGCTTTCTGTGTTGTGCAGACACCTCCGGTCACTACTCCAACCCGATGGATAATCTTGTTGCGCCGCGCACTGTTGGAGGCGCATTCCAATGAAGGTGATTCACCACAGCGGTAGAGACACGCCGGGTTAAGGAGCTCCTCAGACGGCCCCGCTCAACAGAAGCATATTCATACAGGGATCGGATCCACTCCACCCCGCCTAAGCCGGAGTTATAGCCGACGCTACCGACGTAACCGTCAGACAAGCAATGCGCGAGCGCGGGTCCGGCCAAGGCAAATAACCCGGCGGGTGGCTTCAAGACGCCAAGTGGTAGTGGACCGGCCAGGCACGGGGAGGCCGAAAGCAAGCACAACATGAGGATCATCACCGCGCGCCGTTCGTCTGACCATCTTCGAACCGGGGTCACGCTCGCTCTTTTGGGGTGCCTTGCCTCGTTCCCGCTTTACGCAATGTGCTTGCTCCAAGGATTCTCAAAGGGCCACGCAAGGTGCCCAATTATACCGCCGATTTGGCTCTGCATGCGGATAGAAAGCTATGAGATGGCCATGGAGATGCTGGATGTGGATGAAGCTGCGTGCGGGTATTTCACAATGATGTTGGAAGGTACGGCCCAGCATTTGGTTGAAGAACTTGCCGCCTAACTCGCCAGTTCATGGACCCGCCATGGACCCGCTCATTCAAAATTTCAAAGACACCTGTAAACAGCCCATGTCTGTGGTGGATTTGGCGCTTGTGTCCAGCAGAGGGAGAATCCACAACCCATTGGGTGCGCCAAGCTTCGAGGTTTTACATTCGCCGACCGATCAACCCTGATTCCGCCGATCTTAACCCTAGAAGCCAACCGCCGTTCAAACCGCTGAAGTTGAAGCTGGGTCGCATGAAGCGCTTTTGCAATGACATGGGCACTCTCATGGGCGCTGGTAAAGTATGCTGATTCTGATAGTACCAAGGATCCCAGTCCGAGGAGGATGACGAAGTAGGGAAGGGAAAATAGAACGGCAACTCCAGAGGCCAAAGAAAGATCATCACAGTGTAATGGAGGAAACAAGCGAAGGCAACGGTAACATGGGCTTCAGAGCTAACACCAACGACAAGACAAGGGTCAGCGCGCAAGGGTAAGTAATCAAACCGGGCGGCAAGCGCCAGTCACAATCCGGATCGCTTGAATTACCTATTGAATCAACCTTGTCCAAGCATGGGACGAAGGAGGCACCAAATAACCACCTCTCGAAGGATTGTTATATTATGCAGGAGTTCAAAATTCTAATGCTTTCCGTATGATCAAGGGCCCGTGGCGTTCGTGGTTCGCCCGGTTACGGTGGAGGAAATTCGCCCAGGTTCAGTGGTAATCCGGGCGGATGTGACAATCGTAACAATCGTAATGCTTAGAACCAAGGGGTTACAATCAACAACAAGAGTAGGCCGGGTTACCAGAGTAATCCAAAGCAGCTTGAACGGTGGATGCATCTATGTCTTTACAACCAGCTTGGACAAAGTAGACCGAAAACTTCGTAAGGGCGGTAAGTGTTGTTGAACCGCTACACCGCATTACCTGCGCTGGTCGAGCAGCCTATCGTGGGGAGCAGAGAGGATCATCCTCCCGGTTTACAATCCGGCCAGCTAGCCCTAGTGGTGGCACCTCGTGGGAGGATACAAGTTTACCAAGGTGCTTATGGACGAGGGAGCAGCATCAACATCATGTACTACGAGACCTTCCGACGATGGGGTTAACGGATAGGCATCTCAGCCGCCCAAAGACAAGAGCCATGTGTGGTGCCCGGCAAGTCAAGATACCCGTCGGTAAGATAGCTCGAGGTGACCTTCGAGATGAACATGACTCCAGATCGGAAACATTGACGCTTGAAGTGGTGAAAATTCAAAGCCCTTACCACGCTTATTTGGGCGGCCGGCTTATGCTAAGTTTATGGCACGGCCTTGTTATGTTTATTTGCAGCTGAAAATGCCGGGTCACAAAGGGACGATAACGGTTCATGGAGCCGCCGGATCGCTTTGGAGGCGAGGAAGGTGATGCGGTTACGCAGAGTCGGTTTGTGCCACCGAAGAGTTAAAGTATTATAAGGACAATGTTGATCCGCGGATATGACCCTTTGAAGAAGCCAACCACGGAGCACGATCCGATTTGAAGTTTAAATCGGCGGCTGAGACTAAACTTGTTAATTTTGTGCCCGGGCGATTCGCCCAAGCAGTTCACCATCGCTAACTTGATCCTAAATAGGAAAGCGCCATCGAAGTTCATCCGTGAGAATCGACATTTTGCATGGAAACCTTCCGACATGCCAGTGTACCGAGGAACTCGCTGAGCACACCCTTAATGTTGATCCCAAGTACGCACCGTCAAGCAGTTTCTTCACGGTTTAACGAGGAAAGGCGCAAGGCCATTGGAGAGGAGGTTGCTGTGCTCTTAGCAGCAGGGTTTATCGCTGAAGTTTTCCATCCAGAGTGGCTTGCTAATCCGTGTTGGTCCTTAAGAAGAATGGCACTTGGCGATGTGTGGATTACACAGATCTTAACAAAGCTTGTCCAGCAGATCCTTTCGCCTCCCCGCATTGACCAGATTATTGATGCTACTGCGGTTGTGAGCGCTTGAGTTTTTGATGCGATTCGATATCATCGATTAAGATGGCGGTTATGACCAGGAGAAGACGGCGCGATCACCCCTTTTGAGCTTTCGCTATGTATCTATGCCTTTTGACTCAAGAGCGCCAACCAACTTATCAGCATATGCATGTAATTGCTTGCACGAACAGATCGGGCAGACAGTACGCTTATGTGGATGATATTGTGGTTAAGTCAAGGAAGAAGGAAACGTTGATTGAGGATTTAAAGGAAACTTTTGACAACTTGCGGGTGTACAAGATGATGCTCAACCCGCCAAGTGCGCCTTCGTGTTCCGCAGTGTTATTGGGCTTTCGTGTCCAACAGGGGATTGAAGCTAATCCGAGAAAATCACGGCTATCACCTCCTTGGCTAAGCCAAAGTGCATCAATGATGTCCAGCGCTTACGGGCCGGATTGCCGCGCTTAAGCCGGGTTTATCACCGCCTAGGAGAGAAGGCCATTCCTTGTACCGATGTCAAGAAGACGGATCAGTTTGTCCGAGTTCAGCCACCGATGAAGCATTGAGGACTTAAAGCGCAGTTGGCCAACCCGCCGTTTCGCCGCCTCCATTGACAAGGAGCCGCTTGCTATATGTTGTCGCTAATGCTGTAAGGCCAACAGAGCCATTGTGGTGGAACGAAGGAGGCAGGGAAGGAGTATCCGTTCAACGGCCGTTTATTACATCAGCGAGGTCCTCATTGAGTCTAAGCAGATATCCGCATTGGCGTAAGCTTGTATATGGAGATTTTATGGCAAGTCGGAAGTCTGAAGCAGATTTGTGGGCACCCCATCACGGTGGTCAGGCTCAGCCCTTTGGGCAGATCATACGTAACCGGAAGCGATCGCCGGATTGCTAAGTGGGCTATAGAGCTTGGGCCGCACGGTTTAAGGTATGTGCCTTGACGGCAAGAAAATCTCAGGCACTTGTGGATTTCATTAATGATTGGACGGAGTTGCAAGTTATCAAGAGAAGCCGGATCATACCTATTGACCATCCACTTTGATGGGTCCAGCAATTGAGGGCTCGGGGCCGAGTCGATTAACTTCCCCGCGAGGTGACAAGTTCTCACGCTTCTCCGCTTAATGTTCCCTTTGTACTAACAATGCAGCTGAGTATGAAGCTTGCTCCATGGTCTCCGGATGGCTAAGGAAATGAATCTCAGCCGGTTAAATGCTTTGGTGACTGGACTTGCGGCCCAAAGAAGTATCGTGTACTTGGGATTCCAAAGATCCACTCATGGCTGCATACCGTCGGAGGTGAATGTTGTTGCAGGCACTTTAAAGGATATCGTGGACCATGTGGATCGCCGGAAGAACGGTTATGGATGCTTTAAGCCGGCTGGGCTCTCAACGAAACCGTCCCGCCTAATGTCTTCCTTGATGTGCTGCACAATCCGTCACCAACCTTCCCGATGAAGTAGATTTGGCTATTCCTGATCCGGAGGCTCAGCTTGGTGGCAGCCTTGCATGTCATTCCAGATTGGACGCCCCTTATTTGGCATACATGAACCGGGCAAGTTACCGTAAGATGAGACGCTGGCCCGCAGATCGCTCGCGGTCTAAGTCCATGACCATTGTTAATGGCGAAGTTGCATCATTGCAAAGGTGTCGTATGCTTTCAGCTGCTGTGTGTCCCCGAGGAGGGCTGTGAGATATTGCGTGAGATCCATGAAGGGGATCGTGGTCACCACGCCGTTCAAAATCCTTGGTACAAAGCATTCCGCCATGGTTTTTATTGGTTGACCGCCCATGCCGGCGCGAGGATTTGGTCGACGATGTGATGGTTGCCGAAGTTTTCTAGACGCAGCCCACATACCGCCTGTGAATTGAGGATGATTCCAATTACTTGGCCGCTTATGCACTTGGGGGCTGGACATGGTGGGGCCTTTAAAAGGTCCAAAGACAAGAAAACACACTTATCGGGTCGAAGGACAAGTTTACAAAGTGGGTCGAGGCGTAGCCTGTTCGCAAGTGTGATGCGCCACGGCGTTCAGGCCATAAAAGGGTGATCTTCCGTTTGATTTCCACACAAGATTATCACGGATAATGGCACCAATTTATCCAAAGGTGCCATGAAGGAGTTTTGTGAGCGTGAGCACATCCGCTTGATGTTTCTTCAAGGCCCACCCGCAGTCCAATGGTCAAGGTAACGGCTAATCAGAGATCTTGAAGGTATCAAACCCCGCTTATGGTCCCTTTAGAGAGGACGCCGGCTGTTGGGTGGAAGAGCTACCATCGGTGATATGGAGTATAAACACTACCCCTAACAGATCCAATCGGATACACACCGCTCTTCATGGTCTATGGAGCGGAGGCGTCCTTCCCAAATGATATCCGCTACGACTCGCTTCGCAGCCTATGTTGAGGCAGATAGCGAGGCTGCACGGCAGGACGCTTTGGATCGACCGGATGAAGAGCGAGATATGGCGGCTGCTCGCTCGTGGTTTACCAACAGGATCTTCGCCGTATCACAACAAGGCGGGTTAAAACCAGAACCTTTCGTGAAGGAGACTTGGTGCTCGCTCATTCAAGACCGTAAAGATATGCACAAGCTATCCCCACCTTGGGAAGGACCTTTGTGGTCAGCAAGAATCTGCACAACGGGTCATACTATCTGATTGATGTTCGAGAGCAAAAAGACTCACGACGCCGAAGAGGAGACCAACAGTGCCATGGAACATAGCTCATCTTCGCCTTATTATACCGAGCCATCGGCTCCACTTATGTACATATTAAGACAATGCATATATTATGAATAAAAGCAATAAACCGAGCCTCGCTAAAGCGGGTATCCGCTCAGAAAATCCGTTTGGGTACATGGAGTTGTTGTTTCAAAACAGCCTCCGTTTAACCCTTGATCTTGCTTTTCAAAAGTTTTTATGTCATCTGGGGCTTGGTCGTGTCCAACCAATGCAACACCTTTTGATAGGCGTAAAGCCACTGATCACTTGGGGACATGGTCACATCTGAACCAACACGCCTTGGTCGGCCTAAGGCCATAGAGTCACTTGGGGCTTGGTCGAACCCAACCATTGCCATGCCACTTGATCGGCATAATGCCACGGTTTCAGTTGGGGGCCTGGCTGACTTGAACCATAGCTACACCTTATGGGGAGCTTGGTCCTGTCCGACCATGGTAACACCATCTGATCGGCTCAGTAAAGCCTCTTCTTGCAAACGGTTTTATCATTGCCTTTGCTTCCATATTAATTTCACAACACTTATTCGATTTTTATTGGCCTTTTTAAAACCGATAACTTTTTCGAACTGGTTCAAGCTGTCAATTAATGGAATTCGGTCCTTTCTTAATCCGGAGATATTTGTTTCGGTTTGATTTTTTCTGTTAGCATCCCATTATGGAGTAACAGGGGGCTTTTCATGACCCGGCAAGGTTTACATGGTAAACCGGCATTACAAACACAGAAGTCGTTCTCTTCTGGCGGTAATGGTTTATACAACCTCCGCCTCAAGTTTGGCTAAGCCAAACTGCATGCCCGACGCCGTGTATTTTTGTATCACAAAGTTTTGATCATATACCTCAGATTTTCATATAACTATATAAGCATCGCAAGTTTGGCTGGTGACGCAAGCCGCCGTGGGCGGTTTAAGAATTTGTGATTGCGTGCAAAATACATTGAAGGTTTCAATTTTCTAATCAAAGTATCAAGACCTCCTGCGAAGGTTACAGATCGAGAGCATAAAAGCATGTTCAAAAACAAAATGCCGACTATTCTATTACAAAGCCTTCCAAGGTCTGTTTCGCATGGCGCTATGGCTAGCAGTTTTCGATGCATCACCCGCTTGACGGATTAAGCTTCTTCACCGGGTTGACGGAGGAAGAGGGGCGCCCGCGCGGTTCAACTTCTTCCTCTTCGTCGCCCAAAGGCCGAAGTCATTGGTAGACCAATAATCCGGTTAAGGCCCGAAGACAGCTCTTCACTTATAAGCTCAGCCGGATCAACGCTGTGGGCATAAGTGTGCTTACGGATTGGAGGAACAAGGCTCGTGACTTCGAATGACAACCCACCCGCTTGTTGTTCGTGATCATAGAAAGAGCGGTGAACCGCCAGTTGGCTTCACGCCACTGACTCGCCAATGACGATCTCCTTTGTTATTCGCTTCGTATGCCATTATCAAAGGCTTCACCGCTCTCTTGAGCGCTGGGAAACCTTGGTTATGTCACCGGATCAAGATCCGCCATCCACGCCTTTGGCGAAAGTTAAAGCCAGAGTGCCATCCGGGCATGGATCGCTTCAACTCTTCGTTGCCCCGAACCATGGACAGCCGTCCAAAGGTATCTTTGATCAAGGACGAGCTGTGTTGTCGACGATGTGGCGATATGACTCGCTGCGCCGTATACAGCTGCTCAATCAGCGTAAGCGCCTTGAGCTTCTTCCGCACATCGAGCCCAAATGAGCAATATGCTTTCCTCGCACCGGTTTCTGCATAGCTCAAGTTAAACCGCTAAAATATCAAAACAAGGGTAATCGCAAATTTTCTTACCAAAGATGGCGGAGGCCATGGCATGAACTTGGCGCTTTAGTCCGGTAAGCTCTTCACCACCGCTTAAGAGCTGATTCGCATCTTCCGCCTGCTTTTTCCAAACCGCCTTTTCGGTGTCCCAGTTGGCCCGCTCGGATTTATACCACTCCTTCAGCTGTTCCATAGTGGCCAAGGCAATTTTCAATTCATCCTTGGCCTTGGTGGTTTCTGCTTGTTGAGTTTCCAGATTGGCGTGAAGGTCCTTGAGTTGCACGGTTTGCTGGTATATCTCATTCTGATAACAAAGGGAGCACGTTAGTTGTTTCATTATAAAGTCCCAAGCTCAATACAAATATTCAACTTGGCACTTGGGGGCTAATGGCTAGTTGATCTCAGGCCATATGGGATACAGAAATTAAGTCCCGCTTAACTATGCTAAGTTGAACCGCCCTTGGGGGCTACAAGATCGCAGCTTTAAGGCGCATGGGTTCTATATAAAATTAAGTCCCAGCTTAACTATGCTATGTTAAACCGAATTCTTGGGGGCTACTATGCAGCAAAATACAAGAAAGGCATAAATCTTACCTCATAGCGGTCCTTCATGCGATGCATCGACCGCTTCAAAGTCACGGCTTGTAGAGCCGGTTCGTAAAGCCGGAGTGAAGTTCTTGGGCGAGAGGTTGTCATGTCGACGATCGGTTTTCCCTTCTCTTTACTCATGGAGGTGGACTCTTCCTTGGCGCTGTGGTCTTGCTAAAGCGACGGTTGGCTAGGAGTGGTGTAGCCGCGTCTGGCCACAATAACATCATCATTTTTGACCGGCTGGCCAGATTGGCGGTCTTCTTGGGGCTTGTGTCTTCGTGATTCGCTCGGCGGTTCAACAATTACGACCCGCCTGCGGGCCGGACTCGTGGAGCAGGATGCGAGGTTTCCACTTGACCTCCGGTTCAGCTTCGCGGATCAGCGTTGTCGCCTTTTGTATAACTCGCCGAGCTATTTTTGCCACTTTCGTGGTTTTCGTGGGTTTGCTCGGGTCTTTTTCCGATCAACATCCGTAGTAGGATCAAGGGTTTTCGCTTACTCAAGCGAGCCTTGGTGCTGCAATATTGAATTAGATTAAGATAAATCGACCAATGCAATTGTAAACCGAATTGGCGGGACAGCAAGATGGTGCTTACCCTCGCAGCAACTTTAAGCGGAGGCGCTATGCGGGTTGATGAACCGCCAGAAGAGTTGGAAGAGGCCTGATAATTCAGGTCGACGGATTGAGAGGACATCGAAGAAACCTTTAAGGATAACGCCAGAGAACAAATCACCTCTAGACGACGCCCGGTTGGTGTATCTGTAAACCGGATGAGGTAATCTGTTGACCACCGTGCCGGTCGACGGGCGCTTCAGCCTGCTGTGTCTTCAAGGAAAGGTTTGATTCTAATAAGCATAGGAATGAGATTTTTTCACTTTCCGGACGGCGCGATTTAATTCTTTTTAACCGCACGAGGTCGGATTCGAAGAAAGAAAGATTACCTCAACAGGGTCGGCATGACTGGCTTCAGCATCATCCTGGGAGTTAAAATTGTCAGTAAAAGGAATACAAAGGGACGAATTACAAGCAAGAAGAAACGCAAAGAGGAGAGCCGGTTTACGGCGACTCCCTCGTAAGGATATCAAGTTTTACCTCAGCTTCTGATTCTTCGTCCTCCGGTGGATCAGAAGACTCGGCGGTTTTCCTCTTGCCAGCATTCTTGGTGGCCTTGGACTTTACACGCGGAGCCCGGGCCGGTTTGGTACGCTTCCGTATGAGCTGTTAGCCCGAGAAGTAACAAGGATTAATATATATCAACAAGGCATTAATGTCAGCAAAGCAGGAGTAGAGCCTACCACAGCGGTTTGTTGGCAATACGTATGGGAGCCAACCCGGTTTGGCTGCGCATGAGATCGGTTCATCAAGCATCCGCTTCACCGCTCTCGTGACTTCAAGCTCGCCATTGGTAGCTCGTGACGCCTTTGAGGGTCTTGAGGCTGCCAGCAGTATTCGCAGCATCAATCCGGCCGGCGACTTAGTGGCAAGACGCCCAAGAAACCCAACACCGCACAAGGTCCACACCAGCTTAAGCCATTGGCCATTAGAGCCCGGAGCTTGATAATTTGAGGCGCAAAGTTCTTCCGCTCCGCGGGCGGTCAAGCGTAAAGGCAACGGATGATGGTTGCTAAGCGGTGAGGACGGTAACCCGCAACGGATTCTCGCTTGTCGAGCAGATTCGGCAGAGAACCAGGTTTGGTTCCAATCTTCGATGGCTATGGTGTTTGGCGGAGGAAAATCTACATTTCCTTCCTTTTCGGATTGAAACGCCGCCCAGCTCCGTGTTAGGACCATCCGAAAATTCTTACGGCGGTTCAAGTGAAAAAAATCCCGAACAGCTCCACGATGGTTCTTCTTGAAGATAGACTTCACGTAAAACTTGAAAATTGCATATGTTTGACACGAAGTTCGACCAATATCCCGCGGATGGAGTTGAAAACTTGCAAGGACATCCCGAAGAATTTTGATCCGGCGGCAGAATCCCCGGTCTAAGTGCTGCATAAACACAATTACTTCTCCTTCTTGCGGATCGAGGAATTCGCATCCGAACACGCCAAAGGAGAACATTTTTGAAGCCAAAGCGCCAGGTGACGATCCGCTGAGTTATGCTTTCAGTGATCTTGACCGACCCAATTGCAAGCGAGAATTGCTTGGCCATTCCTAAGACTAAAATCATGCGAAGGAAAGGAAAACGATTCACCGTTAAACGGTTCGCATACATATTATACAATGTTAAACCGGTGATTCGCAGCCGCTTCCAATTCCGTTTAATCGAGGACTAATGGAGGACGGATTAGCTATCAAAATCAAACCGCCGAACGAGACAGAATCGGAAAATCTACTAAGTATGGATGTAAACAGATTTCACATGCGAATGGAGGTGATTTAGATCTACCAAAGATTCAGTAAGAAAATTTCATGACCTATGCAAGCCTCATAGAGGGCGTGAAGGTTCGTATGTCTCTAAACAAGAGGATCTGAACAAAATGAAAGATGCACAAAGAGTTAAACCGACGGCGAGCAACATCGCACGTGATGTATGCTTACGGTTGAATCATACGGCCATGGCAGGGCAGGTATGAGGATACTAAGATGAACACCTATGAACTACAAGATGAATCGACCTTCAGATGCGGATCTAGGGCTTGAAGAGGAGCCTTTACCGATGCGCCGAACAGCGGAGGAGCGCTAAAGAGCTTCGTCCAAATAAAGTTGATGCAGCGCCCGGCGCTGACGCCGGGCGGTCGAAGGTCGGAGGCGACGGCGAGCTTCAAGGCTGGAACGCCGCGAGGAAGAAGAAGCGCGAAGAAGAAGAGAAAGGGTCGGCCGGTCTATTTATAAGGAAACGGGCAATTAATGAGCGCGAATCGAGGAGTCAAAAGCGGCGGACGGTGCAGCGGTCGCCGATTTCCGGATAGTATTAAATGAAGGGAATCTTATCGTTTGATTTCTTTTATTAAAGATGACGCCAAGGCGCCTGCTGTCGTGGCTGGAAGATGACGCCATGGCGTTCAAGCAGAGGGCGGTTTACGAAATACGGCGAGATTCGAGTTTCGAAGGTGTTGAAGATTAACATGAACCGTTCAAGTCAACTGGGGCCTAATGTTGGGGATATAACTATCAATATAAACCGCTCAAGGGGCCGGTTTACCTCGTTTCATAATCCGCCCATGAAGGCATGAGGCCCAGAGCCCAGAGGCGGATTAGGATCCATAAATGTAAACCGCCTTAGTCATGTAACTTGTGTCAGAAGATAAGAGAGAAGAGACCGAGCCGACACTTGTATAAGCCGGATCGACTTCAGAGACCGCCAAGGCCAACCCGTATATAAGGGGACGACCCGGCGGCGTTTAGGGACGCATAATTCGAGGTCGAGGCGGTTATTGCTCCTAGTCGCTGAAATCACATCAATCCCATCACAACCAGACGAGGCTTTACCTTCATCAAGGGGTCAACTAGTATAACTCCCGTGTCTTTGAGTCCGCTTAACCCCACTGTTAACCCGCACGATGGCCCCGCGACTAAGTCCTTTCACGAGACATCTGCCGTGACAATTCCACGACAGCTGGCGCCACCGTGGGCTATCGCACGATGGTTTGATGATCTTAGAGGGCAAGTTCAAGGACTCAAGGCTATGCTGTGGGCCGGATGACTAAGATTCGTCAAGGGCAAGCTCTACATCGACGATGCGGATCGGGCCCCGAGGCCGCTCGATTGAGTACGGGTACCGGTCCCTTTGGCGCATACACGACAGTTGGTGTGTTTTAATTAAGATCAACTTCGGTTTTCTACAACCGGATATTAACAAATTCCCATCTGCCACATAACCGCGGCACGGCTTTCAAAAGTTTATACCCCGCAGGGTGTCCCAACTTAGCCCATGATAAGCTCTCGCGATCAACGGCGATATTCTTCTCCCGAAGACCCGATCAGCCTCGAATCCTGCCACAAGACATTTCGACAAAGAATAAACAAGACCAAAGAAGCCGCCCGGATGTGCCGACAAACTCTGATAGGAGTCGACGCATCTCGGTCTCACGGCACACCGGATAAGTCAGCCTATGAGTAAAACCAGCCTCGAGTTGCCCTGCGTGGCCCCGCAGAGCCGCCGGTTCGACCAACACTGAAGGCACCGCCCGGGGCTAAATAAGATGACCCTTGGGCTCCTAAACCCAAGGGAAAAAGGGCATAGGTGAGGCAAATGGTAAAACCAATGTTGGGCCTTGCCGAGGAGTCTTATTCAAAGAGAACTGTCAAGGGGTCCCATAAATCACCCGACCGCTAGGGACGCAAAATCCGGGAACATAATACCGATATGACGGAAACTAGGGCGGCAAGAGTGGAACAAAACACCAGTGCATAAGGCCGAGCCTTCCACCCTTTACCAAGTATATAGATGCATTAATTAAATAAGATATATTGTGATATCCCAACAAGTAAACATGTTCCAACAAGGAACAACATCTCCATGTTCCAACAAGGAACAAACTCCATCTTCACCGCAACTAACAACGCTATAAGAGGGGCTGAGCAAAGCGGTAACATAGCCAAACAACGGTTTGCTAGGAAGGTGACAACGAGTTAGAGGTTCATGGCAATTTGGGAGGCTTGAGCAAAGAAGTGATAGGTAACGCAGCATAGCGATAGAACGAAGCAGCTAGCATAGCAATGATAGTAGTGAGATCCAGGGTAGCGGTCATCTTGCCTGAAATCCCGCAAGGAAGAAGAACGAGTCCATGAAGAAGACGAATGATGAAGCCGAACCAAGCGAGACGAACGAATCCTCACGATCGCAATGAAACAGGAACTAAAAAGAAGAAGCACACAACATAGTAAACACACCACACATGAACAAGACATGATGCTCAACCAAGCATGATGCATGACAAAGCTACATGAAGCTACTCATGGCAAGAGATGATGCAAACAAGAACAACACATCAAGGCAAGTTTAAATGAGGCCGGAAACAACATATAACAATTCCGGTAAGTCCTCATATGCAAATTTCGAAATTGGTCCATATCTGAATAAACCTTATGTTCAAGTTGTTAAACAGCAATTTAAGATGCACCACGATGATCTACACGAAATTCTAGTCAAGTTACATATAAAGTTCATTAGATTCGGAGCTACGGCCTAGAAGATATGAGCAAAACAAGATAAGCATGGCATTGATGCAAAATGCATACAAACATCAAGCAAACACCTCAAATCAAGGATGCAACATGATAATATGAAGCTACATGCAAAATCAAGCAAGTTTCATATAGAGAACACTCAAAACGGAGCAACGGTTCAACACATACACATGAAACAAGTTTAAAGGACAAGCTGTCCAAAACAGCAACTAGGCATATTGCAAGCATCAAAACAACATGCTACAGGACCTCAACATAAAAACAAAAGGCATGGGCATGATATACAGGTAAAGCATTACAAAACATGAACACTGAGCTATCTCCAGAAACAACTAGAACATGCTCAAAATGACATGGCAAGATTGCAAATAATAACAGCTTCAGATTTTAGCGTAAATAACATCAAAGTTGCAATGTTTAGAGCTATCAAACGACATGTTACAGGAACTTATCATGGAAAACAAAGGCATGGCATGAATCTACTAAATGCATAGAACAAAAGTCCCTTACTGACCATAAGTCAAAAGGATCAAGATATGATGACACCCATGTAAACATGGCAAGTTATATAACAGATTCATACATGGCGTAAAACAACAATAGGTAGGCATGTTGGTGAGCTTGAACCACTCACCACAGAGCAATACATGGCATGGCAATGCAACCAACAGTAAGAAGACATGGCATAGAAGCTATACATGGCAAGAACAACAACATAGCATGCAAGGATCAACTACAACAACCTTGGCAAAATTGAATAACATGTAAACAATCTGCCAGGAAACATTTTATAGCAAAAGTAGAGCTCCATTGACTCAAGCTATGGCACTCCATAATTGCAAACAAGGGCATGGATGGATAGAGCACAACCATATGTCCAAAACATCCTTACTGAAGTATCTCAAAATATACATGGATCTCTCGGTATCATCAAGTTAACATGGCATAAAAATATCAGCAAAACAGGGCCTAAAACAGCAACATCAAGATGCCTGGTTTGCATGCTTGTGCTAGTCACCACATAGATCACAAAATACATGGCATACATCCCTGAAAGATGGCATGACATATTACAAAACACATGTAGGACTCAAGTTCATAGGGTGCACACATCAATCATGGCAAAAATGACAAAAGTGCATGTTCTGATAAAAATCAGAAACTAACATCACATAGCACTTTTCTAACAGCATTTAGGGCATCAAGATGAGCTCAAATGAAAATGATGCAATGAGGTGAAATGATCTACTCATCGAGACGAACAATTTGACATATTACACGCACGAAACGGAGCTACATGCACAGAGTTATGATGCGATGAAAATGCATGAAAATTACTGAAAACTCGGGGACTTAGCAGTTTTTTACCCTCTCGAAAAGTCAACGGGACGGAGTTGTGCGGGATGGCGAGATCCAGGGCAGGGACGGGGCCGTTTGGTTCCGCGAACGGGTGGATCTCATCCACCCGGGCGGATCTCGCCGGAGGATGGCCGGAGTTCTCGCCGGAGTTGAGGAGGAGATGGGGCCATGGCGGGGGAGGCCGGAGAAGACGCGGGCGAGGGCGGGGAAGGCCGGAGGGAAGCAATGGACCTCCGGTGAGGCGGCGGCGCTGCTGGTGGAGGTCCGCGGGCGGCCGGAAGTGGAGGCGGGCGAAGCTCACGGAGGCGGCGAGGCGGCGGCGGCGCGGGCGGAACTGGCCGGTGGCGCTGGCGAGGAGGGGCGCGGCGGAAGGGCGGCGGCGGAGGCGGCGGACGGGCGGCGACGACGGCGACGACGGCGGGCGCGCGCCAAGGGAGGTCGACGGCGGCAGGAGCGGCGCTGGGGGCGGGCGCCGGGCGAGCGGCGGGCGGCGGGCTGCTGGGCCTCGATGGGTTTCGCACAGGGCGCGCAGGAGAGAGAGAGAGGCTGGCGACAGGTGGCGGATCCGATTGGCCATGGGCGGGCGGGATATGTCCGCTGCCCGGATTTTTGTCCGGCGGCGGCGGGGCGAATTTGATCTAGGGTTTGCCCGAGATTTCGGGGGAGGGGGCTAATTTATAGGTAGAGGGAGCTAGGAGACTCCAAATGAGGTGCGGTTTTCGGCCACGCGATCGTGATCGAACGACCGAGAGCATGGAGGGGAGTTAGGTGGGTTTTGGGCCACTTTGAAGGGGTTGGGCTACAAACAAAGAGGCTTTTATGTTACCCTGTTAACTGCTGAGTACCAAACGACCTCCAAATGGCACGAACTTGATAGGCGGTTCACCGTGCTATACCAAGGCCGCTGACAAACCTCGTCCATTCCGAGACCGCTTAACACCCGCACACCTAAAAGAGGTAAAAGGGGCGCCGGAGACATAGGAGCCCGGATTGCAAACGGACAACGGGAAAATGCTCGGATGCATGAGACGAACACGTATGCAAAACGAAATGCACATGATGACATGGTATGAAATGCATATGATGACATGGCAAAGAGAGACACGCAAGCACATGACATGGCAAAGACGGCAAATAACTGGCAGACACCTGGCGCATCGAATCCGGGCTATAACACTCCTCCACTAATGAAGAGATCTCGTCCCGAGATCTTAGGACCGAGACGGAAGGGAAAAGGGATGAGGTGAAAGAAGAACTCGAGAGAAGAAGCAAGGAATCGAGAGCACTCGAGAAGAGGGGAGGAACGACGAGAATGACGAGAATCGAAAACTCACGGAATCAGATAGACTATGAAACAACTCGTTCTAACCGGAGTGGCTAGAATGAGAAAAGAAATGGATAAGACTGAAACGATTTAGGTAGCACTCCGGCTGAAAATGGAAGGATTAGAACACGAGCTAGAGAGGATGGAATGATACTTGACGAGAGGAACAACACAATGCCTCCGGAAGAATTGAAAGAGTTAAATGAAAAGAACTTAGAAGGAAGGATTGAATGGAGTTGTTGAGAAAATCAACAACGAAAGAATAAGCTTGTTGTGGTCTTATAGGTAACATCTCAAGATCATAAGGTGATAACCGGCCACAAACGGAAATGATTGGATAGGTTAGAAGAACGAAGAAATGCAAAACTCCATTTCAAAAGAATATGGAGAATTAATTGCACTTTGATATGCAAGAAGAAAGATACTTGAGCTCCTCCAAAAGAACATAGATGAACTCTTGAAGAATGAATTAAATCATGAAGAACCACCATGAAGAACTCCGGTAACAAAAGGATGATGAGATACAATTGAAGGATGGAAAGAATAATGATTAAGTCTTGCGGTGATTTAGATGGAGCTTCCGACGAGATGGCCGAGGAAATTTGAACTCCGGAAAAGAAAAGATTAAAACACTTGGAACTAGAATTTATTCATCAAGAACAAACTCCGAAGAAAAAAGATTAATCACTTTGATGAAATAAGAATAAGATTTATTGTATGCTTATCCTTCATCAAATTAAATTGATGACAAGCAATGGATTTTTGCATATTACTTATTCTTCTTGAAAAAGGATTGAGGGGAATATAGCACAAAACTTGAGAAAGGCTTCATGAACCACCGGTAGGATTGAAAGAAGGGATGGATTAATATGATAATCAAAGAAAAGAATCCTGAACGAGCCACCATGAAAAATGAAAATGAACATAGAGAAGAGAATGGATCGCCGGAAAGAATTAGAAAAGCACGAAGATACTAGAGGGAATTAAAAGAAAAGAGATCGAAGAGATCGCGAACTGATTAATGAATGCTTGAACGCAGCGCCGGAAGAATATTGAGACGAACAAAGGGGCACGGATATAGAATAATTGGAGAACGACTTTGAAAACTTAGAATGAAGAAATCTTCCGAAAAGATGGCCTCCGGATGATTGAGACGGAAAGTAATTCCTGAAATACTCCGGATGATTGGAAAGAATTTGCATGACTAGAAACAATTAGATAGGATAACATCGAGCTAGCACCATGATTCTCCGGGAGAACGGACAGATTTAAGAGAAACTCTACTTCAATCTTGAAATGACGACGAGGAACATCACCAAATAACTGAGGTACTCCGGTAGAAAGAAAAGCAAAGAGGTTGAGTCCACAATGAAAATGATTTGAAATCGATCTTGGAAAAACATCTGACTGATGGAATTCATTCTTACGTCACACTTGAAAAGAATTGGGAACAGCTTCGGAGTAATTAAAAGAGTCAGGTAAGATCCTGGGAAAAGACCTGTGGGTTAGGGCCCACTGAAGAGATAACACCGTTGAAAAGGATTGTTGAACAGATAGGTGATGCACCGGAACAATTGAAATATTTGAATGAGGTGACAACCTCTAATTAATTGGAACACAGACGATTTAATCTCCCGAGATGTCTTCCTAACTCCGGATGATAAACCAAGCGAGAGGCGAACGAGCAAAGGGAAATATTTGAGCTGAGGGAAAGAATACGATCGACAACGAAAAACTTGAATTGAGTCCACCGGAAAAAGAAAGAGATGAAGAATGACGAACTAGACGAGAATTCACCAGTTGAACTAATTGAAGGAAGACTGAAGAGGCTCCACACGAATGAAATTAATGGCCGAGAGAGATTCAAGCTCCGGGAAGAGAAAGGGTGGGAGGGCGGGAAAAACAAAGGCAACTTGGAAGGGGGAACCAACGAATATCTTGAAGAGAAAACACCGGTTGAAATCATTGAGGAAAGAAAGCAAAGACTTCGCACGAGTAGGATGGATACTTGATTACGGACTCCGGTTCCGAGAAGAAGAAGGTGGGCGGTGGAAAAAACAACTGAGGATTGAACTCGAAGAAGAAGAGGCTCGAGTCAACTTGACGAGAAATGCATCGGACAAAAGAGGATGGACAACTCACGAAACTAACCACGTGAACCTAAAGAAAAATTTGAAGGAAGAGGAGTAATTCAAAACACCTACGCCAAGATTCCTCACCGAGCGATTTAAGGACCGAGGAGTAAAAGAATTCTATCCGATATAACTAGACTCAAAATAGTTTTCTTCTAGACTCAACAACGCCAAACTACATGATCAATCAAGGGGCCTTAGGGTCGGTCGAGGCTCGATACCAACTTGTCACGCCTAATATGCAATTCTATCCAAAGGAACTCGACGGTCCCACCAAGGATAGACCCGATATTGAAACGCTTTTGCAAGGTGGATATCATTACATCAACATTACATAATAGATGGGGATACATACAAGACATACAATGTCACATGAATACAACAACATCATATATAAGATCAACATCCGACTACGGATGAAACATAAACAGAAACTCAAACGACATCCACCTCGCTAGCCCAAAGTGCTGCCGACCGAACCTATCCCCGATCAAGAAGAAGCGAAGAAGAACTCCAATACAAGCAAACATCGCCTCACGCCATGATCATCGCAAACCTGTACCTGCAATCGGTGGTGTAGTAATCAGGAGCCACGAGGACTCAGCAATCCCATTACCATGGGTAACAAGACTAGCAAAGCTTAATGGGAAAGGAAGGGGTAAATTGGTGAGGTTGTGGCAGCGACTAAGCATATATGGTGGCTAAACTTACGCAAATGAGAGCGAGGAGAGACACAAAGGAACGGTCGTCAACTAGTAATGATCAAGAAGTGATCCTGAACTCCTACTTACGTCAGACATAGCCCAGAAACCGTGTTCTCCTCTCGATCAACCCCGAAAAGAGACACTCACTTACGCATTACGGTTGGTGTATTTTAATTAAGATCAACTTCGGTTTTCTACAACCGGATATTAACAAATTCCCATCTGCCAGATAACCGCGGCACGGCTTTCGAAAGTTTATACCCTGCAGGGTGTCCCAACTTAGCCCATGATAAGCTCTCGCGATCAAGGAAGGATATTCTTCTCCCGGAAGACCCGATCAGTCTCGAATCCTGCCACAAGACATTTCGACAAAGAATAAAACAAGACCAGCAAAGCTGCCCGGATGTGCCAACAAACCCGATAGGAGTCGCACGCACTCGGTCTCGTGGCACACCGGATAAGTCAGCCTCACGAGTAAAACCAGCCTCGAGTTGCCCTGCGGTGGCCCCAAGCAGTCTCGCTTCGGTTCGACCAACACTGGGAGCACCGCCCGGGGCTAAATAAAGATGACCCTTGGGCCCGAAACCCAAGGGAAAAGGGCATAGGTGAGGCAAATGGTAAAACCAATGTTGGGCCTTGCCGAGGAGTCTTATTCAAAGCGAACTCGTCAAGGGGGTCCTATAAATCACCCGACCGCTTAGGGACGCAAAATCCGGAACATAATACCGATATGACGGAAACTAGGGCGGCAAGAGGAACAAAACACTGCATAAGGCCGAGCCTTCCACCCTTTACCAAGTATATAGATGCATTAATTAAATAAGATATATTGTGATATCCCAACAAGTAAACATGTTCCAACAAGGAACAACATCTCCATGTTCCAACAAGGAACAAACTCCATCTTCACCGCAACTAACAACGCTATAAGAGGGGCTGAGCAAAGCGGTAACATAGCCAAACAACGGTTTGCTAGGAAGGTGACAACGGTTAGAGGTTCATGGCAATTTGGGAGGCTTGAGCAGAAGTGATAGGTAACGCAGCATAGCGATAGAACGAAGCAGCTAGCATAGCAATGATAGTAGTGAGATCCAGGGTAGCGGTCATCTTGCCTGAAATCCCGCAAGGAAGAAGAACGAGTCCATGAAGAAGACGAACAGATGAAGCCGAACCAAGCGTAGACGAACGAATCCTCACGATCGCAACGAAACAGGAACTAAAAAGAAGAAGCACACAACATAGTAAACACACCACACATGAACAAGACATGATGCTCAACCAAGCATGATGCATGACAAAGCTACATGAAGCTACTCATGGCAAGATATGATGCAAACAAGAACAACACATCAAGGCAA
This sequence comes from Aegilops longissima, assembly GCA_021605205.1. Lineage (NCBI taxonomy): Eukaryota > Viridiplantae > Streptophyta > Magnoliopsida > Poales > Poaceae > Aegilops > Aegilops longissima. The sequence continues at coordinate 26,227 of JAHIAM010003729.1, read as the reverse complement.
GTTTAAATGAGGCCGGAAACAACATATAACAATTCCGGTAAGTCCTCATATGCAAATTTCGAAATTGGTCCAGATCTGAATAAACCTTATGTTCAAGTTGTTAAAAAGCAATTTAAGATGCACCACGATGATCTACACGAAATTCTAGTCAAGTTACATATAAAGTTCATTAGATTCGGAGCTACGGCCTAGAAGATATGAGCAAAACAAGATAAGCATGGCATTGATGCAAAGTGCATACAAACATCAAGAAAACACCTCAAATCAAGGATGCAACATGATAATATGAAGCTACATGCAAAATCAAGCAAGTTTCATATAGAGCACACTCAAAACGGAGCAACGGTTCAACACATACACATGAAACAAGTTTAAAGGACAAGCTGTCCAAAACAGCAACTAGGCATATTGCAAGCATCAAAACAACATGCTACAGGACCTCAACATAAAAACAAAAGGCATGGGCATGATGTACAGGTAAAGCATTACAAAACATGAACACTGAGCTATCTCCAGAAACAACTAGAACATGCTCAAAATGACATGGCAAGATTGCAAATAATAACAGCTTCAGACTTTAGCGTAAATAACATCAAAGTTGCAATGTTTAGAGCTATCAAACAACATGTTACAGGAACTTATCATGGCAAACAAAGGCATGTCATGAATCTACTAAATGCATAGAACAAAAGTCCCTTACTGACCATAAGTCAAAAAGGATCAAGATATGATGACACCCATGTAAACATGGCAAGTTATATAATGATTCATACATGGCGTAAACAACAATAGGTAGGCAAGTTGGTGAGCTTGAACCACTCACCACAGAGCAATACATGGCATGGCAATGCAACCAACAGTAAGAAGACATGGCATAGAAGCTATACATGGCAAGAACAACAACATAGCATGCAAGGATCAACTACAACAACCTTGGCAAAATTGAATAACATGTAAACAATCTGCAAGGAAACATTTTATAGCAAAAGTAGAGCTCCATTGACTCAAGCTATGGCACTCCATAATCGCAAACAAGGGCATGGATGGATAGATCACAAACATATGTCCAAAACATCCTTACTGAAGTATCTCAAAATAAACATGGATCTCTATCATCAAGTTAACATGGCATAAAAATATCAAGAAAACAGGCCTAAAACAGCAACATCAAGATGCCTAGTTTGCATGCTTGTGCTAGTCACCACATAGATCACAAAAATACATGGCATACACCCCTGGAAAGATGGCATGGCATATTACAAAACACATGTAGGACTCAAGTTCATAGGGTGCACACATCAATCATGGCAAAATGACAAAGTGCATGTTCGATAAAATCAGAAACTAACATCACATAGCACTCTTCTAACAGCATTTAGGGCATCAAGATGAGCTCAAATGAAAATGATGCAATGAGATGAAATGATCTACTCATCGAGACGAACAATTTGACATATTACACGCACGAAACGGAGTTACATGAACAGAGTTATGATGCGATGAAAATGCATGAAAATTACTGAAAACTCGGGGACTTAGCAGTTTTTACCCTCTCGAAAAGTCAACGGACGGAGTTGTGCGGGATGGCGAGATCCAGGCAGGACGGGCCGCTTTGGTTCCGCTGAACGGTGGATCTCATCCACCCGGCGGATCTCACCGAGGATGGCCGAGTTCTCGCCGGAGTTGAGGAGGGAGATGGGGCCATGAGGGGAGGCCGGAGAAGACGCGGCGAGGGCGGGAAGGCCGAGGGAAGCAATGGACCTCCGGGCGCAGCGCTGCCGCTGCTGGTGGAGGTCTCGCGGGCGGCTGGTGGAGGCGGGCGAGCGGGCTTCACGAGGCGGCGGAGGTTGGCGGGCGGCGCCGGGCGGCACCGGCCGGTGGCGCTGGCGAGGGAGGGGCGCCATGAAGGGCGGGCGGAGGCGGCGACGGCGGCGATAGACGGCGATCATGGGCGGCGCTGGCGCTGGCGGGAGGTCGACGGCGGCAGGGAAGCGGCTGCCGGCGGGCGGGCGCCGGGCGCGGGCGGCGGCGCGGGCTGCTGGCCTCGGGATGGTTTCGGGGTTACAAGGGCGCGCGCAAGAGAGAGAGAGAGGCCGGCGGACAGGTGGCGGATCCGACAAGCGCGGCGGGCGGATATGTCCGCTGCCCGGATTTTTGTCCGCGCAAGGGGCTTAATTTGATCTAGGGTTTGCCCGAGATTTCGGGAGGGGCTAATTTATAGGTAGAGGGAGCTAGGAGACTCAAATGAGGTGCGAGCTGCCACGCGATCGTGATCGAACGACCGAGAGCATGGAGGGAGTTAGGTGGGTTTTGGGCCACTTTGAAGGGGTGTTGGGCTGCAAACAAAAGAGGCTTTTATGTTACCCTGCTAATCGTTGAGTACCAAACGACCTCCAAATGACACGAAACTTGACAGCGGTTCACGGTGCTATACCAAGGCCGCTTGACAAACCTCGTCCATTCCGAGACCGCTTAACACCCGCACACTAAAAGAGGTAAAAGGGGCGCCGGAGACATAGGAGCCCGGATTGCAAAACGGACAACGGGGAAAATGCTCGGATGCATGAGACGAACACGTATGCAAAACGTAATCCACATGATGACATGGTATGAAATGCATATGATGACATGGCAAAGAGAGACACGCAAGCACATGACATGGCAAAGACGGCAAATAACTGGCAGACACCTGGCGCATCGAATCCGGGGCGTTACACTATCACACCCGATCATCACGTGGTGCTTCAAACGCATTTAACTTTCGCAACGGTGCACGCTTAGGGGGACACTTTCTTGAAATTTTAATGAGGGATCATCTTATTTACTACCGCCGTTCTAAGCAAATAAGATGCATAAACATGATAAACATCACATGCAATCAAAAAGTGACATGATATGGCCAATATCATTTTGCTCCTTTGATCTCCATCTTCGGGCTCCATGATCATCATCGCCACCGCATGACACCATGATCTCCATCATCATGATCTCCATCATCGTGTTCCATGAAGTTGTCTCGCCAACCATTACTTCTACTACTATGGCTAACGGTTTAGCAATAAAGTAAAGTAATTACATGGTGTTGTTCATTGACACGCAGGTCATACAACAAATTAAGACAACTCCTATGGTCTCGCCGTTGTCATACTCATAGACATGCTAGTCGTGATTCCTATTACAAGAACATGATCAATCTCATACATCACATATCATTCATCACATTATGTTGGCCATATCACATCACATAGCATACCCCGCAAAAACAAGTTAGACGCCCTCTAATTGTTGTTTGCATGTTTTACGTGGCTGCTATGGGTTTCTAGCAAGAACGCTTACCTACGCAAAAACCACAACGTGATATGTTAATTGCTATTTACCCTTCATAAGGACCCTTTTCATCGAATTCGATCCGACTAAAGTGGGAGAGACTGACACCCGCTAGCCACCTTATGCAACAAGTGCATGTCACTCGGTGGAACCTGTCTCACGTAAGTGTACATGTAAGGTCGGTCCGGCCACTTCATCCCACAATACCGTCAAACAAGATTGACTAGTAACAGAAGCATATTGAACAAAATCAACGCCCACAACAACTTGTGTTCTACTCGCATAGAAACTACGCATAGACCTAGCTAATGATGCCACTGTTGGGGAACGTAGCAGAAATTCAAAATTTTCCTACGTGTCACCAAGATCAATCTATGGAGATTCTAGGAACAAGAGAGAAGGAGAGTGCATCTACATACCCTTGTAGATCGCTAAGCGGAAGCGTTCAAGAGAACGGGGTTGAAGGAGTCGTGCTCGTCGTGATCCAAATCACCGGAGATCCTAGTGCCGAACGGACGGCACCTCCGCTGCTCAACACACGTGACAGCCCGTGACGCCTCCCATGCCTTGATCCAGCAAGGAGAGAGGGAGAGGTTGAGGAACACCGCCCAGCAGCAGCACAACGGCATGGTGGTGATGGAGGAGCGTGGCAATCCTGCAGGGCTTCGCCAAGCACCGCGGGAGAGGAGAAGGGAGAGAGGTAGGGCTGAGCCAGGGAGAGGTCAAACTCATGTGTATGCAGCCCCAAATACCTCAACTATATATAGGGAGAGGGAGGGCTGCGCCCCTAGGGTTCCCACCCCAAGGGGTCCGCTGCCCCCAAAACCCATCTAGGTGCGCCAAGGGGGGAAGAGGGAAACTTGCCCCCTGTTAGGTGGGTGCGCCCCCTTCCCCAAACCCTAGGAGCATCGGGCCTTGGGGGGGCGACCAGCCCACCCGGGCTGGTCCCTCCCACACTTGGCCCATGCAGCCTCCAGGTCCGGTGGCCCCACTTGGTGGACCCTCGACCTCCCTGGTCCCAGACGTTACCGATAAAACCCAAACTTTTCCGTGACCAAAACAGACTTCCCATATATAAATCTTTACCCCCGACCATTCCGTAACTCCTCGTGACGTCCGGGATCTCATTCGGGACTCAACAACGCTCGCAACTACATACAAACTTCCTTTACAACCCTAGCGCCATCGAACCTTATGTGTAGACTTACGGTTCGAACCATGCGCATTGACCGAGACGCTTCCGGTCAATAACCAACAGCGGATCTCGATACCCATGTTGGCTCTTACATGTTCCACGATGATCTCATCGGATGAACCACGATGTCAAGGACTCAATCGATCCCGTATACAATTCCCTTTGTCTAACGGTATTGTACTTGCCCGAGATTCGCTCGCCAGATACCGATACCTTGTTCAATCTCGCACGCAAGTCTCTTTACTGCCCGTAACACATCATCCCGTGATCAACCCTTTGGTCACATTGTGCACATTATGATGATGTCCTACCGAGTGGGCTCAGAGATACCTCTCCGCTTACACGGAGTGACAAATCCCAGCCTCGATTCGCGCAACCCAATGTACACTTTCGGAGATACCGTAGTGCACCTTTATAGCCACCCAGCTACGCCAGGACGCTTGGTACACCCAAAGCATTCCTACGCATCCGGAGTTGCACAATCTCATGGTCTAAGGAAATGATACTTGACATTAGAAAAGCTTTAGCATACCTAACTACTATATTTGTGCTAGGCTTAGGATTGTCTTGTCCATCACATCATTCTCCAAATGATGTGATCCCGTTATCAACTACATCCAATGTCCATGGTCGTGAAACCGTAACCATCTGTTGATTAACGAGCTAGTCAACTAGAGGCTTACTAGGGACATGGTGTTGTTTATGTACCCACACATGTATCTGAGTTTCCTATCAATACAATTATAGCATGGGTAATAAACGATTATCATGAACAAGGAAATATAATAATAATAACTATTTATTATTGCCTCTAGGGCATATTTCCAAAAAAACATCCTTCCGGGAGGGGGAAATCATCGCTGTCATCATCACAATCGATCCTCTCACGAGGGAGGGTGAATCTCCATCAACATCTTCATCAGCACCATCTCCTCTCAAACCCTAGCTCATCTCTTGTATGCGATCTTGGTCCCAAAACCTCAGATTGGTACATGTGGTTTGCTAGTAGTGTTGATTACTCCTTGTAGTTGATGCTAGTTGGTTTATTCGGTGGAAGATAATATGTTCAGATCCTTAATGATAATTAATACCTCCGATTATGATTATGAATATGCTTTGTGAGTAGTTACGCTTGTTCCGGAGACATGGGAGAAGTCTTGTTACAAGTAATCATGTGAATTTGGTATTCGCTCAATATTTTGATGAGATGTATGTTGTCTTTCCTCTAGTGGTGTTATGTGAACGCTTTATCACATGACACTTCACCATTATTTGGGCCTAGGGAAAGCGTTGGAAGTAACAAGTAGATGATGGGTTGCTAGAGTGACGTAAACTTAAACCCTAGTTTATGCGCTGTTTCGTAAGGGGCTGATTTGGATCCATATGTTTTATGCTATGGTTAGGTTTACCTTAATTCTTCTTTCAGAGTTGCGGATACTTCAAGTAGAGGGGTTAATCATAAGTGGGAGGCTTGTCCAAGTAAGGGCGGCACCCAAGCACCGGTCCACCCACATATCAAATTATCAAAATAACGAACGCGAATCATATGAGCAAGATGAAAACTAACTTGACAACAATTCCCATGTGTCCTCGGGAGGGCTTTGCATTATATAAGAGTTCGTCCAGTCTTGTCCTTTGCTACAAAAAGGATTGGGCCACCTTGCCGCACCTTGTTTACTTTTATTACTTGTTACCCGTTATGATTTATCCTATCACAAAACTATTTGTTACCGATAATTTCAAAGCTTGTAGAGAATACCTTAATGTAAACCACTTGTCATTTCCTTCTACTCCCTCGCTGGGTTTGACACTCTTAGTTATCGAAAGGACTACGATAGATCCCCTATACTTGTGGGTCATCAGCACCGCCGCCCTTTCCCCGAGGCGAATCGCCGCCTTGGTCGCCGCCAGTGGAGCTCGGTTGCCCAGCCCATCGCCAAGCGGACTTCCTGCACGCTGCTGCCTCCAACCGCCGCCGACCATGGAGGAATTAGAAAAAAATGGGTGAAATATTGAGGGGCTAACTAGTGGGCCCATCTTCCAACTCAGCATTATTGTCTGTGTAGGCATGCTAAATCAGCTTGACATGTGGGTCCCACCTATCAGTTCCACTGTTAGACGCGACTCAATTCCGATTTAGTGTGATTTGTTACTCACTCGCCACAGAGTTGGTGGTTTTTTGTGGTTTTCGCCAAAAATGGTGGTAACTGCTAACCCTAGCCACGAATGGGGTGATTTTGAGCAATTTACTTTTTTTGGACTTGTTGTATGTGTGTTGTCTTGTTACATAGATGATGTATATTTGTTCATTGCAGCTTGTATCATCCCAATATATAATATACTCCATTTATTCCTAAATACAAGTCCTTTTAGGATTTCAATATAAACTACATAAGGAGCAAAAAGAGTGAATCTATACTCTAAAATATGTCTATATACATCCGTATGTAGTCCTATTGAAATCTATAGAGAAACTTATATTTTAGAAATGAACGGAGGGAGTTCGAATGAAAATACCCTTAGATTGGGTTGTGTGTGACCTAGAGTAGCACTATGGAACCAGCTTGACCATGGAATCTAGCGCCCTCTCTAGCGCCTCCTGTCGGGCGTTCGGGAACGGGGTACCTGACTTGCTCACCCGCGCCTGCGGCGTGGCTCAAGGGGTGGCCCAAGACGCCCATCTTCATCAAGACAAGCTCCATTCTCGCGAGGGGCTGAGATTGCTGGGCGGACAACAGAAGCTTCTCGTGCATGGCCTCACAGCCGGGCTCATGAGGAGGCGGAGAGATCAAGGCGGGTACCTCACAAGGTGCCCATGATGCAAGCCATGATGACCGAGGGCACCAGAGGACGCCACCGCCAAGCAGTTGTCCCTCATTTCCTCTTGGTGCAAAGGAGGCAAGCGCAGTAGAGCATCAAGCAAAGGCAACCATTTCGGTGTGAAAGTGCAACTATCCCTAGGTGGTTTTGGTAATTCATAACAACATATAGCTCATTGAGCTAATGCTATTCCAAGACAAATATTTCAGGAAAGCTCAATGAATGGCATGGCATGGATGATGAAAGTGGATCCCTCAAAATATCAAGGACAAAGGATTGGCTCAAGCTCAAAGGCTCAAGACTTACATTTTACATTTTAGTGATCCAAGATCACATTGAGTCTATAGGAAAAGCCAATACTATCAAGGAGGGATGAGGTGTTGCTTAATGAGCCTTTTGCTTCATGTGCTTAGTGATATGCTCCAAAACCCTCCACTACTTTCTCATATCCACATTTGACCTACCGATTCTTTCTATCCGCGCCACCGAAGTTCGATGTCATAGCCACTCGCCACAAACCCTAGGCAAATCGGTCTCACCGATTGGGATCTCGGTCTCACTGAGATGGGATTGTAATCTCTGCTTCCCTTCAGAATTTTTCGGTCTCACCGAAAGAGCGAATCGGTCCCACCGAGATTACAATGTAAACTCTCTGCTTCCCTTTGTAACTTTCCGCCTCACCAAAGAGCAAATCGTCCCACCGAAGTTTACTCGACCAACTCTCCGTTAGCTAATTACCAAATTCGATCTCACCGAAGTTTGTGTAATCGGTCTCACCGAGATTACGTTATGCCCTAACCCTAACCATATCGGTCCTACCGAGTTGCATATCGCCCCAATCAAAATCCTAACGGTCACTAGGTTTACTAAATCGGTCCGACCGAGTTTGTTGATTCGGTCCCACCGAGTTTGGTAAATTGTGTGTAACGGTTAGATTTTGTGTGGAGGCTATATATACCCCTCCACCTCCTCTTCAGAACAAACCTACACTTCCAACTTGCCGCCCGTAGAGAGAACCACCTACTCATGTGTTGAGCCCAAGATATTCATTTCCAACCATATGAATCTTGATCTCTAGCCTTCCCTGTTGCTTTCCACTCAAATCTTCTTTCCACAAGATCCAAATCCTATGAGAGAGAGTTGAGTGTTGGGGAGACTATCACTTGAAGCACACGAGCAAGGAGTTCATCATCAACACACCATTTGTTACTTCTTGAGAGTGGTGTCTCCTAGATTGGCTAGGTGTCACTTGGGAGCCTCCGACAAGATTGTGGAGTTGAACCAAGGAGTTTGTAAGGGCAAGGAGATCACCTACTCATGAAGATCTACCGCTAGTGAGGCAAGTCCTTCGTGGGCGACGGCCATGGTGGGATAGACAAGGTTGCTTCTTCGTGGACCCTTCGTGGGTGGAGCCTCTGTGGACTCATCAAGGAAATATGCCCTAGAGGCAATAATAAAGTTATTATCTATTTCCTTATATCATGATAAATGTTTATTATTCATGCTATAATTGTATTAACCTGAAACATAATACATGTGTGAATACATAAACAAACAAGATGTCACTAGTATGACTCTACTTGACTAGCTCGTTAATCAAAGATGGTTATGTTTCCTAACCATAGACATGAGTTGTCATTTGATTAAACGGATCACATCATTAGGACAATGATATGATTGACTTGACCCATTCCGCTAGCTTAGCACTTGATCGCTTAGTATGTTGCTATTGCTTTCTTCATGACCTATACATGTTCCCAGAATTATGAGATTATGCAACTCCTGCTTACGGAGGAACACTTTGGTACTACCAAACGTCACAACGAATCGGGTGATTATAAAGGAGTACTACAGTGTCTCCAAAAGTATATGTTGAGTTGGCATAATTCGAGATTAGGTTTTGTCACCCGATTGTCTGAGAGGTATCTTTGGCCTTCTCGTAATACACATCACCTAAGCCTTGCAAGCATTGTAACTAATGAGTTAGTTATGAAATGATGTATTACGGAACGAGTAAAGAGATTTGCCGGAACTAGATTAAACTAGGTATTGGATACCGACGATCGAATCTCGTAAGTAACATACCGATGACAAAGGGAACAACGATGTCGTTATGCGGTTCGACCGATAAAGATCTTCAAGAATATGTAGGAACCAATATGGGCATCCAGGTTCCGCTTATTGGTTATTGACCGAGAATAGTTCTAGGTCATGTCTACATAGTTCTCGAACCCGTAGGGTCCGCACGCTTAACGCTACGATGACAATTTATTATGAGTTTATAAGTTTTGATGTACCAAGTTTGTTCGAGTCCTGATGTGATCACGACATGACGAGGAGTCTCAAATGGTCGAGACATAAAGATCGATATATTGGAAGCCTATGTTTGACTTCGGAAAGGTTCCGTGAAATCGGATTTTACCGAAAACCGGGGTTACTGAACCTCCCGGGGATGTTGGGCCTCAATGGCCCACAAGGGAGAAGAGGAGGGTCGCCAGGTAGGTCACGCGCCTCCCCTAGTCCCAATAGGACAAGGAGAGGGGGCGCCTTCCTCTCTCCCTCCCCCAAGTCCTAATCCAACTAGGAAGGGGGGGGTCCTACTCCCGGGAGTAGGACCTCCCGCCTCCTCCTAGGGTTGGCCGCACCCCCCTTGCTCCTTTATATACGCAGGGGGCACCCCATGACACACAAGTTGATCTACGGATCGTCCTCAGCCGTGTGGTGCCCTCCACCATATTCCACTTCGGTCATATCGTCATGAGCTTAGGCGGCCCCGCGCCGGTAGAGTCATATCGTCGCGGAGCTTAGGCGAAGCCCCGCGCCGGTGGAGCATCATCATCGCCACCACGCCGTCAGGTCGACGTAAACTCATCCCCGACGCTTTGCCGGATCGGAGCCCGGGATCGCCGCCGAAATGAACGTAGTCTGAACTCGGAGGTGCCGTGACGCTCGTACTTGGATCGGTCGGATCATGAAGACATACGACTAAATCAACCGCTTGTCATAACGCTCGCCACGGTTCACGAGGGTACGTGGACAATATTTCCCTCTCGCTGCTATGCCATCACCATGATCTTGCGCAGCGAGGGAATTTTTTGAAATTACTACGCTACCCGGACGCGGCATCCGAGCCTGGTTTTATGCGCTGATGTCATATGCACGAGTAGAACACAAGTGAGTTGTGGGCTATATAAGTCATACCGCTTACCAGCATGTCATACTTTGGTTCAGCGGTATTGTGAGATGAAGCGCCCGACCGACATTACGATACGCTTACGCCGAGACTGGTTTCACCGCTTGAGCACTCGCTTAAAGGTGACCGCGGGTGTCTGCTTTCTCACTTTAGTTGAACTGAAAGGCTACGCCCGGTCCTTGCGAAGGTTAAAACAGCACCAACTTGACAAACTATCGCTAGGTTTTGATGCGAGGTAAGAACGGTTCTTGCTCAGCCCGTAGCAGCCACGTAAAACTTGCAACAACAAAGTAGAGGACGCCTAACTTGTTTTTGCAGGCATGTTGTGATGTGATATGGTCAAGACGTGATGCTATATTTTATTGTATGAGATGATCATGTTTTGTAACCGGTTATCGGCAATCGGCAAGAGCCATATGGTTGTCGCTTTATTGTATGAAATGCAAAGCTATGTAATTGCTTTACTTTATCACTAAGCAGTAGCGATAGTCGAGAAGCAATAGTTGGCTAGACGACAACGATGCTACGATGGAGATCAAGGTGTCGCGCCGTGACAATGGTGATCATGACGGTGCTTCGAGATGGAGATCACAAGCACAAGATGATGATGGCCATATCATATCACTTATATTGATTGCATGTGATGTTTATCCTTTATGCATCTTATCTTGCTTTGATTGACTAGTAGCATTATAAGATGATCTCTCACTAAAATTATCAAGAAGTGTTCTCCCGAGTATGCACCGCTAAAAAGTTTGTAGTGCCTGCACACCACGTGATGATCGGGTGTGATAAGCTCTCACGTCCATCTACAACGGGTGCAAGCCAGTTTTGCACACGCAGTATACTCAGTTAAACTTGACGAGCCTAGCATATGCAGATATGGCCTCGAACACGAAGACCGAAAGGTCGAGCGTGAATCATATAGTAGATATGATCAACATAGTGATGTTCACCATTCAAAACTACTCCATCTCACGTGATGATCGGTTATGGTTTAGTTGATTTGGATCACGAATAACTTAGATGACTAGAGAGATGTCTGCCTAAGTGGGAGTTTTTAATATGATTAATTGAACTTAAATTTATCATGAACATAGTACCGATAGTATTTTGCTTGTCTATGTTTATCGAGATAGATGGCTCGTGGTGTTGTTCCGTTGAATTTTAATGCGCCCTTGAGAAAGCAAAGCCTCATTTCCTTTGGTGCAAAGGAGGCAAGGGCAGAGCATCAACAAAGGCAACCATTTTGTGAAAGTGCAACTATCCCTAGGTGGTTTTTAATCATAACAACATATAGCTCATTGAGCTAATGCTATTCCAAGACAAATATTTCAGGAAAGCTCAATGAATGGCATGGCATGGATGATGAAAGTGGATCCTCAAAATATCAAGGACAAAGGATTGGCTCAAGCTCAAAGGCTCAAGACTTACATTTTACATTTTAGTGATCCAAGATCACATTGAGTCTATAGGAAAAGCCAATACTATCAAGGAGGGATGAGGTGTTGCTTAATGAGCCTTTTGCTTCATGTGCTTAGTGATATGCTCCAAAACCTCCACTACTTTCTCATATCCACATTTGACCCACCGATTCTTTCTATCCGCCCACCAAGTTCGATGTCATAGCCACGCCACAAACCCTAGGCAAATCGTCTCACCATTGGGATCTCGGTCTCACGAGATGGGATTGTAATCTCCGCTTCCCCTTCGAATTTTCGGTCTCACCGAAAGAGCGAATCGTCCCACCGAGATTACGTAAACTCTCGTTCCCTTTGTAACTTTCCGCCCACCAAAGAGCAAATCGTCCCACCGAAGTTACTCCGACCAACTCCCGGTTAGCTAATTACCAAATTCGATTCACCGAAGTTTGTGTAATCGGTCTCACCGAGATTACGTTATGCCCTAACCCAACCATATCGGTCCACCGAGTTGATATCCCCAATAAAATCCTAACGTCACTAGGTTTACTAAATCGGTCCGACCGAGTTTGTTGATTCGGTCCCCCGAGTTTGGTAAATTGTGTTAATTAGATTTTTGTGGAGGCTATATAACCCTCCACCTCCTCTTCGTAACAAACCACCTTCCAACTTGCCGCCCAGAGAGAACCACCTACTCATGTGTTGAGCCCAAGATATTCATTTCCAACCATATGAATCTTGATCTCTAGCCTTCCTGTTGCTTTCCACTCAAATCTTCTTTCCACAAGATCCAAACCTATGAGAGAGGTTGAGTGTTGGGGAGATATCACTTGAAGCACAGGCAAGGAGTTCATCATCAACACACCATTTGTTACTTTTGAGAGTGGTGTCCCTAGATTGGCTAGGTGTCACTTGGGAGCCCCCGCAAGATTGTGGAGTTGAACCAAGGAGTTTGGGGCAAGGAGATCACCTACTATGAAGATCTACCCTAGTGAGGCAAGTCCTTGGGGACGGCCATTGGGATAGACAAGGTTTTCTTCGGGACCTTCGTGGGTGGGCCTCCGGGACTCAATGGGAAATATGCCCTAGAGGCAATAATAAAGTTATTATTATTTCCTTATATCATGATAAATGTTTATTATTCATGCTATAATTGTATTAACTGAAACATACATGTGTGAATACATAAACAAACAAGATGTCACTAGTATGACTCTACTTGACTAGCTCGTTAATCAAAGATGGTTATGTTTCCTAACCATAGACATGAGTTGTCATTTGATTAAACGGGATCACATCATTAGGAAATGATTGATTGACTTGACCCATTCCGTTAGCTTAGCACTTGATCGCTTAGTATGTTGCTATTGCTTTCCATGACCATAATGTTCCTAGAATTTGAGATTATGCAACCGCTTAGAGGAACACTTTGGTACTACCAAACGTCACAACGAATCGGGTGATTATAAAGGAGTACTACAGTGTTCCAAAAGTATATGTTGAGTTGGCATAATTCGAGATTAGGTTTTGTCACCCGATTGCCGGAGAGGTATCTTTGGCCTTTCGTAATACAATCACCTAAGCCTTGCAAGCATTGTAACTAATGAGTTAGTTATGAAATGATGTATTACGGAACAAAAGAGATTCAACAGATTAAACTAGGTATTGATACCACGATCAATCTTTAAGTAAATACCGATGACAAAGGGAACAACGATGTGTTATGCGGTTTGACCGATAAAGATCTTCAAGAATATGTAGGAACCAATATGGGCATCCGGTTCCGCTATTGGTTATTGACCGAGAATAGTTCTAGGTCATGTCTAATAGTTCTCGAACCCGGGGTCCGACGCTTAACGTTACGATGACAATTTATTATGAGTTTATAAGTTTTGATGTACCGGTTTGTTCGAGTCCCGGATGTGACCGACATGACGAGGAGTCTCAAATGGTCGAGACATAAAGATTATATTGGAAGCCTATGTTTGACTTCGGGGTTCCGTGAAATCGGATTTTACCGGAAAACCGGGGTTACGAACCTCCCCGGGGATGTTGGGCCTCAATGGCCCAAAGGGAGAAGAGGAGGGCGGGAGGGGGCCGCGCCCCCCCCTAGTCCAATAGGACAAGGAGAGGGGGCCCTTCCCTCTCCCTCCCCCAAGTCCAATCCAACTAGGGGGGGGTCCCACCCCGGAGAGACCTCCGCCGCCTCCTAGGGTTGGCCCCCCTCCTTTATATCGGGGGGCACCCCCATGACACAAAGTTGATCTACGGATCGCCTAGCCGGTGGTGCCCCTCCACCATATTCCACTTTCATACGTCATGAGCTTAGGCGGCCCCCGTAGAGTCATATCGCGGGAGCTTAGGCGGCCCCGCCGGTGGAGCATCATCATCGCCACCACGCCGCGGCGAAAACTCATCCCCGACGCTTTCGGATCGGAGCCCGGGATCGCCGAATAACGGCTGAACTCGGAGGGCCGGACGCTCACTTGGATCGGGATCATGAAGACATACGACAAATCAACCGCTTGTCATAACGCCGCCACGGTCACGAGGGTACGGGACAATATTTCCCTCCGGCTATGCCATCACCATGATCTTGGAGGAGGAATTTTTTGAAATTACACGCCAACGGGCATCCAGCCGGTTTTATGCGTTGATGTCATATGCACGAGTAGAACACAAGTGGTTGTGGGATAAGTCATACCGCTTACCAGATTCATACTTTGGTTCAGCGGTATTGTAGATGAAGCGCCCCGACCGACATTGAACGCTTGCCGAGGGTTTCACCGCTTAGCACTTGCTTAAAGGTGACCGCGGTGTCTGTTTCTCACTTTAGTTGAACGAGTGGCTACCCCGTCCTTGGAAGGTTAAAACAGCACCAACTTGACAAACTATCCTGTGGTTTTGATGCGAGGTAAGAACGGTTCTTGCTCAGCCCGTAGCAGCCACGTAAAACTTGCAACAACAAAGTAGAGGACGCCTAACTTGTTTTTGCAGGCATGTTGTGATGTGATATGGTCAAGACGTGATGCTATATTTTATTGTATGAGATGATCATGTTTTGTAACCGGTTATCGGCAATCGGCAAGGCCATATGGTTGTCGCTTTATTGTATGAAATGCAAAGTATGTAATTGCTTTACTTTATCACTAAGAAGGATAGTCGAGAAGCAATAGTTGGCGACACAACGATGCTACGATGGAGATCAAGGTGTCGCCCGGGACAATGGTGATCATGACGGTGCCGAGATGGAATCCGCACAAAGATGATGGATATCATATCACTTATATTGATTGCATGTGATGTTTATCCTTTATGCATCTTATCTTGCTTTTGAGGTAGCATTATAAGATGATCTCTCACTAAAATTATCAAGAAGTGTTCTCCCGATTGCACCCAAAGTTTGAGTGTGCACACCACGTGATGATCGGGTGTGATAAGCTTCCACCCATCTACAACGGGTGCAAGCCAGTTTGCACAAAAACTCAAAAACTTGACGAGCCTAGCATATGCAGATATGGCCCGAACACGAAGACCGAAGGTCGAGCGTGAATCATATAGTAGATATGATCAACATAGTGATGTTCACCATTAAAACTACTCCATCTCACGGATGATCGGTTATGGTTTAGTTGATTTGGATCACGAATAACTTAGATGACTAGAGAGATGTCCGCCGGGGAGTTTTTAATATGATTAATTGAACTTAAATTTATCATGAATAACCGATAGTATTTTGCTTGTCTATGTTTACAGATAGATGGCTCGTTTGTTCCGTTGAATTTTAATGCCCTTGAGAAAGCAAAGTTGAAAGATGATGGTAGTTTAACGGATGGGTCCGAATTGAGGATTATCCTCATTGTGCAGTAAAATTAGCCCGAAGCACCGCCGGGTGCCGCCTCCGAGAGCAACGCCAAGTTGTGAACGTTCGCAGCAAAGGATGATACTCCTAGTTCGGTGCATGTTTACTTAGAACCGGTCTTCAACGAGTTTTGAACGCATGGGGCATAGAGATGTTCCAGAGTTGAAGAATATTTCAAGCAAATGCCCGGATTGAGAGATATGAAGTTCCAATAAGTTCTATAGCTGCAAGATGGAGGAGAATAGTTCTGGAGCACATACTCAAAATGTCCGGGTATAATAATCACTTGATTCAACCGAGTTAATCTTCCGATGATAGTGCATTGAGAATTCTCCATCACCCACCAAGCTACAAGAGCTTGGATGAACTATAATATGCAAGGGATGACTAAGACAATTCTGAGCCTTCCAATGCTAAAAGCCGGAGGTAGAAATCAAGAAAGAGCATCAAGTGTTGATGGTCAACAAGACCACTAGTTTCAAGAAAAAGGGCAAAGGGAAGAGGAAGGGAATTCAAAAGAACAGCAAGAAAGTTGCCCAAGAGAAGAAACCCAAGTCTGGACCTAAGCCTGAAATAGTGTTTTACCGCAGCGACGACACGGAAGCGGAACTCCCCAGTATTTCGGATAAGAAGGATGGCAAGGTGAAAGGTATATGTGATATACATGTTATTGATGTGTACCTTACTAGAGCCAGAGCACTGGTATTTGATACCGTTCTGCTTTTATTTGCAACTCAAAGGGACTACAATGGAGAACGAAAGGACGAGGTGCGGCCCTGGGAAACGGTTCCAAAGTCAATGTGATCGCGGTCGGCACGCACCTCTACATCTACCTTCGGATTAGTTTTAGACCCAAATAATTGTTATTTGGTGCCCCGGGAGCATGAACATTATATCGGATCTTGTTTAATGCAGACGTTATTCATTTAAATCGAGAATAATGGTTGTTCTATTTATATGAGTAATATTTTATGGTCATGCACCCTTGAAGAATGGTCTTTCTTGTTGAATCTAAAGAGTGATACAATATTCATAATGTCGGGCCAAAGATGCAGAGTTGATAATGATAGTGCAACTTATTTGTGGAACGCCGCTTAGGTCATATCGGTTAAAAGATGAAGAAACCCATACGATGGACTTTTGAATCACTTGATTATGAATCACTTGGTATTGTAACCGGCCTCATGGGCAAGATGACTAAAAATTCCCGTTGTATGGAGAGAGCAAAATTTGTTGGAAATCATACATGTATGTTGGGTCCGATGAATGTTGAAGTCAGGATATCGTTATTTTCTCACCCACAGATGATTTAAGCATACGTATATCACTTTAATAAATAAATCTGAAACATTTGAAAAGTTCAAAGAATTTCAGAGTGAAGTTGAAAATCATCGTAAAAGAAAATAAAGTTTCACGATCTGATCGTGGAGGAGAATATTTGAGTTACGAAGTTTGGTCTACATTTGAAGAATGCGAATAGTTTCCAACTCAGCCACCGGAAACACCCAACAGAATGGTGTGTCCGAACGTCAAATCGATTTACTAGATATGGTGCGAAATATGTCTATTTCATTTACCGCTATCGCTTTTATGCTTTAGAGAGGCCCATTCACGCTAAATAGGACACCATCAAACGCTGAGACGACACCTTATGAACTATGGTTTGGCAAGAAACCAAAGTTGTCGCTTAAAGTTTGGGGTTATGTTAGGAAAAAGCTTCAACCGATAAGCTTGAACCCAAATCGAAAAATGTTTCATAGGATACCCAAAGGAGACAATTGGGTATACCTTCATCACAGATCCGAAGGCAAGACATTCGTGTTAAGAATGGATCCCTAGAGAAGGAGTTTTTCAAAGAAGTGAGGAGGAAAGTAGAACTTGATGAGGTAACAATACCATCCCTTATTGAAAGTAGTTCATCAAAATCGGTTCGGACACCTACACCCAGCTTAGGAAGTTAATGATAATGATCATGAAATTCAGACAAGTTGTCACCAATTCGAGATCAACCAGAATAAAACCGCCGAGGGTACGGTAATCCTTTCGAAGTCATGCTACTAGATCATGGGAACCCACAACTATGAAGAAGCGATGGTGAGCCCAGACAAAAATGGCTTGAAGCCATGAAACTGAGATGGATCCATGTATGAGAACAAAGTATGGATTTTTTGACTTCCGATGATCGGCAAGCAATGAGAATAAATGGATTTTAAGAAGAAGACCGAGCGACGGTAATGTTATCACATAAAGCTCGACTTGTTGCAAAAGGTTTTCAAGTTCAAGGAGTTGACTAAATGAGACCTTTCTCACCAGAAAATGCTTAAGTCTGTCCGAATCATGTTAGCAATCCCGATTTTATGATTATGAAATATGGCAGGATGTCAAACCGCATTTCTAAATGGATTTTGGAAGAAGAGTTGTATATGATGCAACCGAAGGTTTTGTCGATCCTAAAGGAGCTAACAAAGGTGCAAGCTCCAACAATCAATCTATGGTCTGCAAGCCTCGAGTTAGAATAAACGCTTGATAGTGTGATCAAAGATATGGTTTTATACACTTTTGGGAAGCCTCAGATTTACAAGAAAGTGAGGGGAGCTCAAGCATTTCTAATATTTATGTGGACTATATATTGTTAATTGGAAATGATATAGAATTTCGATAGCATAAAAGGATACTTGAATAAAAGTTTTCAATGAAGGACCCGGTGAAGCGCAATATTGGGCATCAAGATCTATAGAGATAGATCAAGACGCTTAATTGACTTTCACAAAGCACATACCTTGATAAAGTTTTGAAAAGTTCAAATGGATCGAAAAAAGGTTTTTACCGAATAAGGTGTGAAATTGAGTCGACTCAATGCCCACCACGGAAGATAGAGAAAATGAAAGATGTTCCCTATGCTTCAGCCATAGGCTCTATCATTATGCAATGTTGTGTGACGACGATGCTTAGCAATAAGCTTGGCAGAAGGTACCAAAGTAATCCAGAGGGATCATCGGACAGGTCAAGAACATCCAAAAAAAAGGACTAAGGAATTTTTCGATATGGAGGTGACAAAGAGCTAGTCGAAATGGTTACGCCGATGAAGCTTTGAACCATCCGGACGATTCTAAATCGCAAACCGGATAGTGTTTTTATTAAACTGGAGTGTGTTGGTGCAGTTCAAACAAAGGCCGGGATCTAATGTGAAGCGGAGTAAGCTGCCCTTAAAGAAATGAAGGAGTCGGATGAAGGAGTTCATTTTCGATCTAGGTGTTATACTTAGTGCATCGGGACCAATGAAGATCTTTCCGTGAAATGTGCAATTGTTGGCAAAGGAATCCAGATTTCACAAGAGGACCAAGCACATCAAGAGACCCAATTCCTTGACCAAGTCCAAGGGGAGACATAGAGATTTGCAAGATAATAGGATCTGAATTTGCCTCTGACTAAGCCCTCTCACGAAAGCAAAACATGATCAGCACCAAGACTCCATGGGTGTGAGAATCATTACCGTAAACTAGATTATTGATTAGTGCAAGTGGGAGATCAAGGAAATATGCCCAGAGGCAATAATAAAGTTATTATCTATTTCCTTATATCATGATAAATGTTTATTATTCATGCTAAATTGTATTAACCAAACATAATACATTGTGAATACAAAACAAAATATGTCACTAGTATGCCTCTACTTGACTAGCTCGTTAATCAAAGATGTTATGTTTCCTAACCATAGACATGAGTTGTCATTTGATTAAACGGGATCACATCATTAGGAGAATGATATGATTGACTTGACCCATTTCGTTAGCTTAGATTGATCGCTTAGTATGTTGCTAGCTTTTTCATGACCCATACATGTTCCTGTAATTATGAGATTATGCAACTCCCTGCTTACGGAGGAACATTTGGTCTACCAAACGTCACAACGGAATCTGATTATAAAGGAGTTTACAGGTGTCTCCAAAAGTATATGTTGAGTTGGCATAATTGAGATTAGGTTTTGTCACCCGATTGCCTTTGAGAGGTATCTCGGCCTTTCGTAATAACATCACCTAAGCCTTGCAAGCATTGTAACTAATGAGTTAGTTATGAAATGATGTATTACAACAGTAAAGAGATTTTGGAACAGATTGAACTAGGTATTGGAACCACGATCGAATCTCGAAGTAACATACCAATGACAAAGGAACAAATATGTCGTTATGGTTTGACCGATAAAGATCTTCGGAATATGTAGGAACCAATATGGGCATCCGGTTCCCTATTGGTTATTGACCGAGAATAGTTCTAGGTCATGTCTAATAGTTCTCGAACCCGTAGGGTCCGACGCTTAACCTACGATGACAATTTATTATGAGTTTATAAGTTTTGATGTACCAAGGTTCAGTCCCATGTGATCACGGACATGACGAGGAGTCTCAAATGGTCGAGACATAAAGATCGATATATTGAAGCCTATGTTTGACTTCGAAAGGTTCCGTGAAATCGATTTTACCGAAAACCGGGGTTACCGAACCTCCCGGGGATGTTCCTCAATGGGCCATAAGGGAGAAGAGGAGGGGGGAAGGCCCAGCCCCCCCTAGTCCAATAGGACAGGAGGGGGGGCGCCTTCCTCTCTCCCTCCCCCAAGTCCTAATCCAACAGAGGGGAGTCCATCCCGGGGGAGGACCTCCGCCCCTCCAGGGCCCGCACCGCTTGCCCTTATATAAAGGGGGCACCCCAGAACACAAGTTGATCACGGATCGCCTTGCCGGGTGGTGCCCCTCCACCATATTCCACTTTGGCTATCGTCGGCTTAGGCGAAGCCCTGGCCGAGAGTCATATCGCCGGAGCTGCGCCCCGCGGGGGAGCATCATCATCGCCACCACGCCGGCCGACGGAACTCATCCCCACGCGGATCGGAGCCCGGGATCGCCATCGATAACGTGTGAACCGGAGGTGCCGACGTCGGATTGGATCGGCGGACGGAAGAACGAACATCAACCCGCGTTGTCATAACGCCCGCACGGTTACGAGGGCGGGACAATACTCTCCCTCTCGTTAACACCATGATCTTTTGCAGGGAATTTTTTGAAATTACCACGCATTCGAACTCAAACGTTCCCCACGGGTTGAAGTTCCATCAACGGGATGTACGATAGCACCACCATCAACCACGCAAAAACATCCGGTTCCATTGTTGAATTCCAAACCCTTCCTTTACATTCTTGCAAGTTGCATGCTCTATTTTCCGCTCCTATACTTTTGCATGCCTGCTTGAATTTGGGGATGATTGCTTGAATTGTTCAAAGATAGCTAAAACTGCCAAATTTAAAATTGGGAAAATGCATAGCTTTAATTGGTCAAGTAGTTAATCACCCCTCTAGACATACTTCAAGGTCCTACAAGTGGTATCGAGTTTGGTCTCCATTTGCTTTGATTTTAGCTTTTGGTGATCATAGCCTTGGTTTCACAACCTAGGAGAGTATGGGCCTAGCGAGGAAATTATCATCGAGAGGTCCTTACTTTGATGGCACTAATTTTAGGGAAGCATAAGATGAAAATGCATATTCTACATAACCCCCCGCTTGGGCTATTGTGTGTATTGGCTTGAAGGTGAATTCTTTGATGGAGAGAACCGAACCGTGAAGTAAAAGGAAGAGTTGAAGATGTTGCAATACAACGCTGCGTGACATCCTCTTCAACGGATTGTGCCTCAAGAATTTAACAAAATCAGCCGCCTTGAGAATGCAAAGGAAATTTGGGATACTTTGATTGATATGCACGGGTACCGACCAAGGAATCCAAGTTGGATGTGCTCCAAAGTTAGCTTGACAAGTTCAAATGAAGGATGGTGAAGGTGTTGAAATGTACTCTAGGCTTGTTTATCACAAATGAGATTGTCGGCTTAGGAAGTGAAGAGATGACCATGATTCATCATCAAGAAGATCCTAAGAGCATTGGATGGAAAATATGATACCGCAGTACATTTATCCAAATGATGCCAAGTTACAAAGATCTCGTTAACGGAAGTCATTGGAAGTATTTTGCTCATGAGATGTCACCAAGGATAAGGAGGAACTTCACAAAAGTCAAGCTCTAAAGCCTCATGAAGCCCCCACATCATCAAGTGAGAAACAAACCTTCAATGAAGAATTGAGCTTAATGGTGAAGAATCAACAAATTCTACAAAGAGAAGCAAAGAAAGAAGCTCCAAGTCAAGGTCCTACAATGAAAAAGATCTTCTAGTCGAGAGCGAATTGTTACAAGGGGGAGACCCAACTATTCCAATGAGTGTACGGACCCAAAGAAGACAAGATTCTCCCAAAGAAGAAGTAGAAGAGAAGAATCACCACCAAGAGGGAGAAGGAGAGATGATCCAGAACGAAGACCTCACGAGAAGCAATGATTCGAAAGGAAAGACAAGTCATCAAAGAGCTACACAAAACAAGACATCAAGCTCTGTTGGTGAATGGGTATCCGCCGACCAAATCACTCCGAGAGAAGCTATCATCCGACCAATACACTCAAGATGAAGGGTTGCCGGTTTAGCACTTGTTCAACCAACTCCTAAAATATTTGAATCACCAAATGAAGGAATTGGAAGATGCTTCATCCAAAGGTCCTAAGGTAACACACCCCAGTATGTTGATTTTAATAGTGATGAAGATGACTTTCAGGTGATGATGATTTACTTGTTGACAACTCTAGTGATGAATACTATGATGAAACGCAATTAATCATGCTAATCAAGTTGAAACGAATGACAATGATAAGGAGAAAATTGAGCCTAACTAAAGGACTAAACACCTTGTTAGCTCATGAAACTATCTTTGAAGATCATCGAGAACTTTAAGGGCTCATGAAAGTTACGCTTTGAAAAGCTCAATCTTGAGCAAGAGCATGAGTTCCTAAAAGATCAATGATGATCTTCGAAGAAAAGTTCTTCTACATTGCCAAGTGTTTACTCTTATCTACTTACATGCCTCAAGTCAAGTCTAGTAACAAGAACAAGAAATATTCTTCTTTAGTAGTAACAATAAAATGCTAAATCAAATATTGTTGCTCTAGTAGCTCTTTGATTCCACTAATGATTCTCTTAGCCAAGTTACACTTGAGCAAGAAAACAGCTTATTGAAGGGAATTATAGAGAAAGGTGTATACAAGAGCCTTGCCGGAGTAAGCAATTTGAGGAAATTGTACGCAAGCAAGGAAGGCACCAAGAATTAAGGTGTTGGTTTTGAACGAAAGTTCAATGCCAATGGAGTTGAGGAATAAGATCAATACCCAAGACGAAGTTTGTTCCTCAACAAGAGAAGTATGATCCTACTTCCTTCAAGGGAACACAAGCACAAGATGATCTTCCACCACAAGACCACAAGAACAAAGGCAAGGACAAGCTTCAAGAGGAGATTGATGCATTTGAAGAAGCACCTAAGGCCTTGGTCAAGGGGTTCCCAAGACTACGCCAAGTTCTACTTCATCAGCACAACTACTACACCAAGGATTCCCATCAAGATGATGTGGATCCCAAGAACAAGAACAAGATAGTTCTTGAGGGTGACTCCGCCAACGCTTTTCACTCATATCATTATGGCAGGACAAGTGCAATCAACTTCCATATCTTGCACTAGTTCAAGGAGTCACAAACCCTCATGTTGGTAAGGCAAGGGACAAGGTAACCTAATGTTTTCATGGACATCATTTTGTGTGGGGCCACTCTATGTCTATGGATATTCTTGTTTGTTCCTTGTGGGACTAACCCTGTAGGTATTGAAAGTGCAACTCACTCCAAAGGATTGCTCCAAAAGATCTACATAACCATTGAGCATCCACATCTTCAACACCTACATGAAGTCATCATCGACAAAACCCAAGGTTAGTTTATCCTCTAAGGGGGATCTCACATCTAGGGGAGCTTAACTCCAAGAATTGAGTCAAAGCAACTCTAATGATGTGAACACATAAATGTTTTATGTAAAAGTGGTAACCCCACTTGAGCTTAAACGATGAGTATGACCTATGATAAATGTTCTCATTTGACTCCTAAGTCAATATACTCATATATAGATGACCTAGTCATCGCCAATTGTTTGATAGATGCTAGAATTGGTTGTGCATGCTTTGTCACATATTTCATTTGTCATTTTATTGTGTGACCATGTTGGTTGCATATTTTACTCATTCGAGGACATCCACTTGTTGTTTTGATTGTTTGGCTTTTCTTTCTTTGGCCAAGTGGATGGACAAGAATGCCTAAGAACCCTCTAGCTATCTATTATCTTCTCGCCTCAAACTCTATTCATGCTACATCACAAAATTTGATCAAGTCAGATTCGAACCACTCGGTGAGGAGCACTGAGTCCCCGATTCATCATAGACTTAAACTTCCAAAACTTCTTTGTGATTTTCGGTCCGACCGATTCTCCATTTCGGTCATACCGAGGTTACTAAGTCGATCTATAGTTAACTCGGTGCAACCGATTTTAACTTCACGTCCACACCGAAGTTGTCAGAATCGATCAAGAGGTATCTGGTGCCACCGAAGTTGTTCAACTCGGTCACACCGATAGTGTCGGCTATATATCACATGGGCAAATTTTGGAAAATTTTCTCCAAACCTCTCGCCCAAGATAGCTCGCTTCTGCCACTTGGTCTACTTGATCGTCGACTTCATCGCCAAGCCCCCCTGTCGCTGGTCTCCACCGCCAACGGAATTCTCCTCCCCGCCAGAGAAGTTCACCGCCAACTAGGGTATGAACTTGATCTTTGTGCTATCCTCGTCCGATTCTCAGACATTGTATTCATAATGCATCTTGCCACGATTGAAACACTTCTATCCAAAAAAACAATCCTTAGAATAGGTATGATTCAAAATTTAGGGTTAGGTTTCACAAACTATCTCGACCCACCGAGTTGAAAAACTCGTCCCACCGATTTGGCTAACGACATTGCACTAGTAAGTCCTGCCCGAGAGAATTACAAATCGTGTGACCGATTTTAGGACTTTGTGAAACCCTAGCAGTCTCGTTACCGAATCGTGACTTGGTCTGACCGAAGTTCACTAGTTTAGGTTCCAAACTGCTTTAAGATCACCGAGTTTGAAAATCGGTAATTAAATGTTTTTGTGGAAACTAAAACTAAGTTTTTTGAATCATTCTTTGCAAAACTCTGCATTTTGTGATGCTCATCCACTCTACCTCATCTATAACTATTCAGTGGTCGCAATACCGGTGCAGATGTTAGACCAAAGTGACAGCCTGTAATGGTCGAGTAGCAAATTAAATGAGTGAGGGCACTAGTCCCTCAAGCACGATGAGGGGAGCGTAAGCACTCCAAAGAATTTGCCCAAGGCTGCCACCAGGACAAGGAAGAAGAAGACCTCAAAGTCCTGAGGATGAAGATCATGTGGCAGAGGATGAGGCGCCCAAGAAGAAAGTGCTCAAGAGAGAGCACACCAACATCGCTAAGTTCGGATTGAAGATCAAAAGGCCAAGAGAAGACAACCTATGTCCAAAGCCGAGTTCCACTAAGCTGCTTTGGAGTCCCAACCCAAAGAACCCTGTCAAGGGAAGAAAAGGAAGGAAAGGGTCAAGAAGACCATGGCTGAGTGATTGGGAAGCCATCTATGATGAAAGAAGAGGAAGAAGAAGAGGTTGCCGAGCCTGCACCCAAGGCACAAAAGCGATGGGTGATGCCATAAAGTCGGGGCTGCAACTTCTAAGCCCAAAGCTACCCCAAGCCCAAGAGTGCACCAAAGAGAAATACCGTAAGTATACCAAAGAATCGAGAAGAACAAGGCTCTAGTGCCCGAGGTTGAAGCTGAAAAGATGAAGAAGGGCAGGTCCTAAGGAAGCTCAAACCCAAGATCCTGCATCACAATGATGCTCATCCCTGTGGCGAAAAACGTGAAGATCGGAGAGATCAAGGGTTGAGGCTATGGAGAGAGTCGATCCATATGCCACCAGGAGAAGGACTGCTGGGATTACGTGTTCCACACCAAGGAACAACAAGACTTCTATGAGACTATCTTGTTGGATAAGAAGCCCATAGTTTGTGATATGAGGTGGGTCGACGGACCTACATTCAAGAATGAAGAACACTATCCCGGAGTGTATGACAGCCTTCAAGGTTGTGGAGTTGCAGATTTTGTTGGGCGAAGCTCACAAATTGGAACGACGGGCTCATTATGCAATTCTACTCCACAACACATTTCTATCCAGATGGCAGGATAGGTGGATGTCCAAGGAACACGATATCACCAACCATAGAGGAATGGGCAAGTCCGATCGCTGCCTGGGAACGGGTCCGCAGACTTGCCGCCAAGGGCGTGGTTTCAAAGGGGGCCCATCACGGCCCATTTTCATCAACACGAAGCTCAAGACCTCGCGAGGGGCCAGATTGCGGGGACGACAGGAGCTTCTCGTACGGCCTCATCAGGGCTG
>JAHIAM010003728.1:0-71271 GCA_021605205.1 Aegilops longissima | reverse complement strand
AAAGAAGGCACCGCATAAAGATAGGCGAGTCCGCGCCTAACAAGGCAATTAGCTTGAAGTCTCGTGTAATTCGCATGTCGTGGGCACTTGGCAGATTACAATCTTCGCAAAACAAGGTCCATCCAACCGACGAGTAATCTAGATGACTTGGAACGCGATGGTAATACTCTATATAATCCAACGGAGGAAGGATAATCTCATGGAGGTCCGGAAGTTCACGAGCACCAACTTTTTACCGCCTTCTCTCAAGGCATCCATCCAGGGAGTTCATGCCGACCAAGACATACCGCCAAGAAGTTTCAAGCGATGGTGATCGGATCGATGTCGAGGGAAATGATGTACGGCGCCCCACTACATACCGCAAAGAAGTTTCGCCAATGGAGATCGGATTGAAGTCGAGGGGCATCATGCACGCCCAGATCATGGTGAGCCAATCTGCAAGACCAGATAGCAGCAAGCAGGGGTGTGTTGAAAAGCTTAGGCCTCGCTCGATGATGGCCGTGCATGTCCTCGAGCATGCAGCCACCTGCAGGGCGCCAACATATCCATACACGAACAACAGAGGTCAAGGATGTCACTGGGGAGATTTCTCCAATCATGGCTCATATGGATGTCGCATGTTCGCTCGCCATGGTGGAGTTTGAAGGGGCTTGATTTACGGGGAGAAGGATGTCGGTGCTGGAGCGCTAGCGAGGGAGTAGTGGTACTTGGGGAGGCGAGTGAGGCGAGGCACACGGGGCACAAAGGAGATGGAGACTTGAGAAGGAGATGGAGATGGAGTGGTGCTATGGGAGCGGAGAGGGAGACGAGGCGAGGCGCCAATGTGTGGTACAACAAGCGGTGACAGATCAAGACTGGCATGTGGTGAGGCTGGCTTTGGTAACTCAACACGCCGCCTCGGACTAGTGTCAAGTAGGTGTTGTCACTTCACCGTGAGGACCGGATGAATAGTATTTTGACCATCAAGGTACCACGCTTCTACTACTACTACTACTACTACTACTACTACTACTACTACTACTACTACTACTACTACTACTACTACTACTACTACTACTACTACTAGTAGGTACATGAGTACTCCAAAGATTGTATAGCTGTGAATAGGTCTCCGCTCTAGCATGCCTGTTCACTTCATCGCTCGTATCATCCATATTAAGAAAGCGTAACCAAATTCTCGCATGCCCAATCAACGCTATGTCGCGATGCATGTAGTGGTCGCTCGTGCATCAAGGACGGCATGCGATCGCTCCACACTTCGAAGAGGAAAATGGAAAGATAGAACGCGGGCAAATAGAGGAAGAGAACGCTGGCTAACGAGGCTGGAGGGGATCGAGGTGAAGTTAATACTCCACGCCTAAAGGTTTTGGGAAAATCTGATTTTCATAAGGTGACTTATACTCACCTAAACGGAGGGAGTATTCCTTAACCGTGAGAATGTTGTGTCTCCCACTCACGTGCTCAAAAAAAATAACTACGACACATTTTTATCTGCTTGCATAGGTCCCACCTACCAGAAGGATGGGCACGCATACCTAACAGGTACGACTCATCGCCTTTACCCGATAGCCTTTTCGCTTAGTCTACCTAGCCGCCTAATCAACCGCCTCGCACGCCACTTCTCCCATTTACTTCTCCATCGTGAACCGATTCTCCTCGGCTTTTCACCTCCCCATCGCCTTCATTTGCATCCAAACCCCATCGCTCTCACATTGTTTTAACCTCTTTAAATAATCATCTACTACTTCAGCTTAGACTCGCCATCTAATCCTAATTCTCCAAACCATAACCCTCCGCTCCAGCGGGTTCCAAATGGCGATAGAGATCGAGATGCAGGTTTTAGCATCCAACATGTCCTCGCCAAGGCTCGACAAGATAGTTGCCACCTTCACCGCCCACCCAAGGGTTGTTCGCAAAGGATCAACAATGTATCCAACTCCTCGAAAAGGTAGAGACGAGGGTCATCGGCCTCGACGCAGAGTACACGGAGCGTGCCCTCGAAGATCCAGCGCACCAGTTCCTTCACCGTGCCTCAAGATGATGTTTTGGTGTACCACATCATACACTCGCCTCCATACCGTGAGCTTCACGATTTCTTGTCTCGAGGACGATACTGTGGGGCAGCCATCAAGGGGACAACCAGAAGTGGAGCCATACAACCTTGATTTGAAAAGCATCGCTGACCTACAAACCAGAATCAAAATTCTTGTAGAAGTTTGTGATAAACAGACACCATCCCTATTCGACGTAGCAAATTTTGTGCTTGGTACAAATCTTCAGAAGGGTGACGAGACGGTGGCATTAAGGTCGTCTGGGTGGGAGAATTATCCTTGACGCATTTAGTGGATAACATATGTTGCCCTCGATGCCCGTGTGAGTTTTGAGATAGCTGCAAGGTCCAAAGAGCTTGTTGCGTAAGCCGCCTCCCACAGAGAATGATAACAAGAAGAAGAAGAAGAAGAAGAAGAAGAAGAGGCTGCACCAAATAGGAGGGCATTATGGATGGATGAACTATTTCCTCTTGTAAAAAATTATTCCCTATCGGGTGTATATTGATATAGATGGACTATTTCGATGGTGTGCATGTCTTTGGAATGAGTAGTAGCATGGGTCCGCTTGAATATAAGGAACTATTTATACGCATATATAGCTTTCTCGCTACTCCTTCCAAAGGATCGGTATATGCAGGCATGTGTCTCAGAGACATGACAGCTTGTCCATAGAAGTTCAACTACGGCGACCATCACGCTTCATCTCGCGATTCCCACGACGCTTCTCCAACCCACGGCACCACGCCTCGACGGCGCCTCACCCCTCTCGCCGCACCGCCTCCTCGCTTTTGTGTGCATGACATGTGGGCCACCTAAATGCAGCAAGCATCAAGTTTCTACCATAGCCACCACATTCCACGACGCCGAACCCATTAAACCACACGCCCCCAACTCCGCGGCTCACCCTCTTGGCCCCACCGCCTTCTCGCTTACTTGGAGCATTACATGTGGACCAGCCACCCATCGGGTCCACATGTTATTGACTCAAAGGTAGGTGTAGTATATACCAAGCTCACCCACGGCCCCGAGAGGGAATGTAACTCCCGCGCCAGGCTTGTGGTTCTCCGAAAGAAGAACTCGTACAAACTCGAGATTTGTTTCTTTACTATACATGCACGCAACGAGTTAATGGACATTATAATCTCAACAAGTGATGGGGAGCTCTAAATTTGAATTTGAAACTTATAAAACGAAAAGATTCAAAACAAATAAACCGGAGAGAGGGAGTATATCGAGGATGTGTCCCATACAAAATAAGTCCCCTGGTTTGTCACCGCTGAAGATGTGGTTAGAAAGAAGCACAGCTGCCTTCCTACTTGTACGGCAACAAATCGCCGCAGACAAGATGGTCCGCCTTTGACCTCCATGTGCAAGGTTCGTATATCTTATTCAATCTCACCGCTGCTCCATCATACCAATTCATGTGGTGGCCTGCTGTATGGCTGATCCCAATGTTGGACAAAGGTTCTATGGGAACGGTGTCACCATTGTAAATGTTGTGCAAATTGATGTTGGTACCTCCCCGTACATATGCAAGCCAATCTCCACTGCGACCGAGCCTAACCTCGTGAAACAAAGGGCAGGAGGAGAATTAGGAAATGTACACGAAGTAGTCTTTAGAATGCATTTACTACGTGATCAAACTCATCTTACCTGCTCATCGAGGAAACCGAGTGCCCTCAACGTCGGCATCTCAAGGGCGCTAACTTGCAACCACGGCCACGCCAAGACCGGAGAGACCCCCAAGGAAACATCCTCGCATGCTCCACGGAACATCAAGATGCATTTGTATGAGTATCTTGTGAGAGAAAAGGATGAACGAGGGAAGGCCTCTAGAGATAGAGATGGACACTACTACTACCAATGTGCCGTCTGCGCTGCAATGGATCCAAAGTAGTAGAATAATACTTATTCACGTGCTTGAAATATAAACACTCTAGTTTTGATATACATGTGTCGCCAGACATGACAGCTTGTCCATGGAAGTTGAACCACGGCGACCATCACGCTTCTTGTTTCTACCACTGCCACACCCACACGCCGATTCCCACGATGCCGCCCAACCCACAAAGACAACGTCCCCGACGTGGACATGGATCCTCCGACGTGGCTATCATCGCTTTTGCCCTCGCTTTTTCTTCGCTTCGATGTGGGACCAAGCTTATGGGTCTCACATGTCGCTGATGAATGGTAGGATTGTTCGGCTGTGGATCCTCATCCCCCGACGCGTTCTCTCATCCTCTCGCCCCACCGCCTCTACCTTTTGTGTGCATGACAAGCGGGCCAGCTGAACTACGGCGACCATCAACTTTCTACCACGTATACACCCAATCGGACGCGGTTTGCCCGCCTCCATTGCAGGTTCGATCAAGACTCAAGACCATCGAATTTTCATCCAGCGGCTCAAACATTTCGCCCCGCATCAATCCTCAGCCGAGTACTTATGTCTATAGGTAGTACCCGCCGGTGTGGCCATCTACGCCAGAACGCCTCGACGCCCAGCCAGGGCACCTCGCCACGGCCACGCCACCACCGCCGGTTCATCTCGAATGAGTGAGTTATAACCACGCCACCACCATGAGAATGACATGTGGGCCAGCCGATTTAAGGTCCGCATGTCATTGACTCATAGGCCGGCACTGGTTACATCAAGTTCGGGTCCCGGGCCCCGAGAGGGAATGTAACTCCCGGCAGCCTTGTGGTGCTCCCGCAAAGACGCAGCTCGTAGCAAAACTGGAATTTGTTTCTTACTACTACTCCTACTTTAACTAGTACTAGTAAGGTACACGCATTGCACGTGACGAGATTCTCGTGGTTTGTGCATTATGCTTCTACATGTGGAGCTTTCTCGATTCTAACATGTGGCAAAATCTCATGGAATGTAAGGTTAGGCAAGTTTGATTAACTTAGGTGAGTGTTTGTCTAAGCCACACCTTAGGCAAGCTACACTAAGGCCCCACATGACATAACCACAATCTAAGATGACTTATTCACCTAGACGGAGGGAGTAGTGTTTAGCAAGATGCCCGCTGTAACTAAGTTGATGGAAAAGGTAAGCACAACTTATAAATTGACGGATGGAGTACTAGTTACAAGGATGCATATAATTGCTAAAGGGATCGCATATGTCGGTATTGACTCGAATGAGAATGCAACAAAGAGAATAAGAATTAAGGCCACGATGATGCGATCGCAGGGTGGTTACAGCATAGGCAAGAAGAAAGATGGATCCACTAACGCATTTACCTCCTCCTCCTCAACTTAGTGCTACCTGGCCACCGACCGCGGCTTTTTGTGGCGCAGGTCGAGGTGCTTCTCAAATAAAGGCATCCAAGGCTTCCACCGGTTGAGGAAGGCCAACGTCAGAAGGCCCTCACCGCCTTGTAGATACCTATGTACACGATTTGCTCATACACGTGATGTGTAGGCCGACTAATTCTTGCAGGGCGAGGCACCTCGCCAAGCAGCGACCTCCGTGTGGACATTCTTCGTGGCGTCAAGTGGCAAATAAGGGCCACCAAAGGTTGAAAGAGGTTCCGCCATGGATGCCGATTAGGGTGGCAGGCAATGAGGAGCCCGGGCGCTGGCTAGAGGAGTACGGCGATATCGTCCGCAGTTTTTGATGACGGTGAACTTGTTGCTGGTGTCAACGATCATCCGTCCAACTAAGAGTCGAGTTGGCGCCGACGGCGCCATCCACCAGCCGGTCTCCAACACCGCCTCGAGACGATCTCTGGCGCCATGCCGCAGGCCGTGGCGTCAGGACCATAGCCGGCAGCCGCTTCACGCCGCATCGCTGCCATGGGTCCGAGGAGATCTTTTGCACTTAGTGTAGGTGCTAGGCAAATGTTAGGTGCGCACGATGTGGTAGATGCATTGAATGGAGGGCGCTTTATATATGGGGGCAATGAGGGCAAATTATGCTGCAATCACATCATGCAGCCTCTTTCCCTGACCTCCTCCCATTACTTTCTCATGCATTAATTGAAGGAGGATGCATTGCCATTCAACATATCGAACCGCTACTCCTCCCTCGCCTGCATTAAAGCCGTGATCGAACCGTGACCGCCAATACAAATCAATACTCCTTCCGCCTAGGTGAGTATTAAGTCATCTTAATTTAAAGCCACTGCTTTTTTCACATTATATACGCATAATATATATGGCCAACATCATATAGCCAGCATTTTAGTTGTCAAAGAATTTCACGGTGCTTAGTTTTGTCAAAGAATTCTGTGGTGCTTAGTTTTATTTGAGGGTGGATTGTGCGCTTATGCTGACACCATTATTGTGACAAGCCCTTTAATAGTACTATATGCATAATTGGCATTTAGCGCCTCTATATGTACCACCTTTTCTTAATTTCAAGTTTTCTCCATGGCTAATCCATCAATACTAGTACTACTGCACAAAAGTGGAGTATATAAATTTTTAAAAGGCTAGAGGGCGGGCAGTCTAGCTCGGTCGGTTTCACGAGAGGCGAGGGCCTTTGTTATTTGCCGCTCATTATCGCTGTCAAATCGAATAGTATCAAGACCGCCACTGCACGCCCGCGCCCATTAAACCCTCCGTTAAACCCGATGCAAACCGAGAATCCTACTCCGCCACACGTCTGCTCATGAGCGGGCCGAATTAAACGCAACATCGCGAGTTCCTCCCGCCCGCCTCGCTTAAACGAGGCCGACGCAGGTTAAGCTCCTACCGCCCGCCTCTATTTACACGAGGCCGCAGACAGCGGGCAAGAATCGCACCCTCCGCCGCTTCCCCATCTCCTCCTTCACCATTTTTCCACTCTTCCGATGGCTTCCTTGCGAGCCGCTTCACCGCATATTACCTGCCGGGTGGCTCGCCGAGCCTCCGGATACGGGCGAGGCCGCCGGTGCTTCACCAACCTCGCTGGGCCCGACGGAGCGCTTGTCGCCGCCCAAGGAGGCGGTGGTTCAGAACTCGCCGCTTCCAGCTTCAGCTCGGCGAGGAGGGCGAAGTTGTTCCACGTAGGCACGGGCGGCGAGCACGCCGCAGACGGGCGCCGCTGCTGCCGCAGTCGCATCAGGCCACTAAGCCAGGTTCACGGTGGCCGCGCCCGTGTTCTGTGGGCGCTGCTTCCGTGCTCGCGGCAGCGCCATGCGTGCGCAGATGTGGCCGGGTGCGTGGAGAGCGACGCAGAAGGTGGCTAGCCCGTGTCCACCGCCATCATTGAGGAGAAGTAGAACACGGGAGGCCGTCGCCACTTGGGACCCATGAAGGCCACCACCGAGGCGACGACCGCGGATTCAGGTGGTTTCTTTGCTGCTTCGTCTCTTCCGAGGACCATCGTCGACCCCGCAAGTGTCTAACGGACATGAGGAAGACAAAGGGATCCGCGGGCGGCCATTTAGAACTAAAATAAGTCTAGATACATCCATTTCTAGGATAAGTATTTCTGGACGGAGGGAGTATTAATTATACAAGAGAGCCGGATTGGCACCTCTTAGTTCATGTAAATGTAATGAAATCCATCGTGTTTATATGAAGATCCGGCTTTTTTATACGAAATCCTTCATGCTTATATGAAATCAGTCCGTGTTTGCACGAATTTCATCTGGTTGATTAGAGTTGTAAAATGTATGCCGCTATGCTTGATGTCGCCCCCGCTTAAGGAAGCGGAGGAAATTTGTCGCCGCCGCTGGAGATGTTTCTTTATGTTGGTGACATCCAATCCATTTGAGTTAATTGCCTGTATGATTGTCCTCTCTAGTAAAAGTTAATTGCATGTACAAGGTACACGTGACTTGTGGTGGCTACACTTCAGATGTAAAGTTAAAAGAAACAAGTCCATCCTTAATCTTGTATTCTAAGTACTCAGGGTTCCAATCACAAGACAAAGAGAGAAAGAAGTATATATTAAATAAGTAGAGTAATATATAATATAAAATATAAAGTTAAAAGATAGAATTAACTCATGTCATCGCTATGTAGCATCCGCGCTAACCATCCCATCACATTTTTGTTGTAGACCATGCCGAGATATATCTCCATGTCTACTCTATATATACTCCATTCGCTCCTAAATATTTGTCTTTTTCAGATTTCAAATGGACTACCACATACGGATGTGTATGTAGACATATTTAGAGTGTAGATTCACTCATTTTGTTCGTATGTTTTTTCAGTGAAGAGGTCAGATTTGTCCTTGATTTATTTATGAGGTATCCGATGGCACTCGCACGTGCCAAGAAAAGAGGGTAACATCAAAATTATGGACTACTTTTTTAGTATCTTGGTAAGGTCCGGTCATAGTCACTTGTTGAAATCTCTAAAGATAATACTCCTCCGTCGAATATTGTCATCAAAATGGATAAAAGGAAATGTATCTAGAGGTATTTCAGTTTTAGATACATCTCTTTTATCCATTTTGATGACTAGTATTTTCGGACGGAGGAGTAGAAAAGAGTTGGTGATGATGGTGTGCATGCCATCCTGCAATATAGGCCGCCGGATTTATATCTAACGGATAGGAAAGAAACTATGGCAATTTTGCAAAAATATACCCACACGCCTCTCCACATTCGCAAATAAGGCCTTTCCTCGCTCAACCTTTTTGTCTCACAAGATAAACTACTCATACAAATGCATCTTTCATGTTCGGCAACGCACGGGCAGCTAGCTAATTTCTTTAAAATAGTTCCCGCGATAATTGGGTTGAAGTGATATATTTTATGTCCGCCTAATGATTTCAGATTCACTAGTAGTAACAAAGAAAAGGTTGCCTTGTTAATTAATGTAAAATAGGGTGAAAACTATCACATGAGGCTGGTAAAAACAAGGCACACTGGTTCAGGCCATCGCCACTACAGCTGTGCGCGCATGCCGAGAAGTCTACATATCGAGGGGGCTACCGAAGCGAGGCACCGAGACACAATGTTTGAGAGAGAAACCAATTGATGATTATGATCGATCGAGTTGTCACCCTTCCGCTGTCATTGTTGGGGGGGAGGGAGAGAAAGATGTATTGAGAGGGTGCGCGGTAGGCACAGAGGCACAACTAGCGAGTGTGTGTGTGTGTGTGTGTGTGTGTGTGTGTGTGTTTGAAAGAGGAGTAGATGGATTATTATCAAGATCGACAAAGCACCGCATTCTCCTGCGGTGCTGTGTGTGTGTGTGTGTGTGTGTGTGTGTTTGAGAGAAGCCACCAATAGATTAGTATCAAAATCGAGGTTTCACCCTACTCCTTCGTGTTGGGAAGTGTGGGTGTGTGGGGGGCAGTGACACTCACATATCTCTACACTTATAAAAAAAATAGAGTTGGTGATGATGGTGTTCCTGCCATCCTGCAATATAGGCCATCCGATTTATATCCGACGGACAGGAAGGAAACTATGGCAATTTTGTGAAAAGATACCAACACCCCTCTCCGCATTTGCAAATAAGGCATTCCTCGTCCATCATTTTCTCCCACAAGATAAACTTCTCATACAAATGCATCTTGATGTTTCAGCAACGATGGGCATCTTGCTAGTAGGGAGAAGGAGTTTGTGTGACACATATCTAGCTATATTAAGGGATAGGTAGATAGCATATGTGTGAG
This sequence comes from Aegilops longissima, assembly GCA_021605205.1. NCBI lineage: Eukaryota > Viridiplantae > Streptophyta > Magnoliopsida > Poales > Poaceae > Aegilops > Aegilops longissima. The sequence continues at coordinate 61,653 of JAHIAM010003728.1, read as the reverse complement.
AGACATTAGTGGCTGTGGGTGGGCGGAATTAAAGGGGTGGGCGGTTAGACATAGAGAGTGTGTGTTTCTCAGTGAGAGACTTGTAGGACGGGTAGAAAGATTTAATTTTACCCTGACGGAGGGAGAGAAATACATAGTGCTGCGGTGTGATTTCGATGCCCACAGGAAATGAGATATGTATGCGCAGAGAGAGATTGTACAATTCATTCACGTATCACTATCTAGCGATCGTGGACGCATCGCTTGAACATAAGTCAATATCTACTTCAGATCGTGGGTCAAAGGTACAATATCGATTCAACGCTAGAAAGATTGGACACTCACATATCACATTTTTTCTATTTAAATAAGCCTTTTTAGTTGTGCATGCCAAAGTTACAGTGATGTTTCTTCAAACAACCAACGTAGCTATCATGAACATGCACCATTGTTACTCTTGCATTCAAATTCATTAGTCTGGGATGATTTAAGTTTCTATTTTGAAGTAATATATGTAATATTCATATATGAATTCAACGGGTACGCAATTTATAAAATGGAGGCTATGTAATCATATGAGGTAACACTTTTAAGTAGCTGAATACAATATCCATTTTTTTGTGCTTCTACACTAACACGCCAATGCATTATGTTTAAAGTAAATAACCAATGGCACTAAATTATCTATTTACACGAGAAATACATAGGCTGAGCGCTTGATCCCTTTTTTGTGAACGCCACTACACCGCACGATTGGCCGCTACCGTGTGAACCTCCAAGTTATCGGCGAGTTATTATCTTTTTTCCGGGTGGACTTCACACCGTTATTAATCACCGACGCTGCGTCGTGTACACAGCCTAGCATGACCTTCCCGCTAGCACGGTCCAAAATTAGTTGAAACTGGATACGAACGATCTCGCTGGGCGGCAAAATCTCCCGCCTCCTTCTAAAATTTCCCCACCTTAGTCTTTAGCATGCGAAATCCTTTTGTCCTTGGTGCACAGAGACCAACAGTTATAATACCGCCTCATCTACATGATAGGTCGGGCTGCTTTGGTAACTTCGTTCCCCACTACACGGCACCCCATTTCTCTCCCTCCCGCAAAAACCACTAACTCCACAAAGACCGTAGCATCTTACATCACGCCGTCTGCATTTCATCGCCTCTTTCTCCCTCCTCTCAAACCCTAGACTGCACATCCACCGCGCACTATAGCCCATTCATCGCCAGCGGGTCCACTCGCCGGATCCGCTTTCACGGCCGATCTACCCCTCCCACCTCCCTAGAAACAAGTAGACTGCTCATCCACCACTGCATTATAGCCCATTCAAGCCGGTTTTGTCCACGGCGCCGGATCTCGCTTTGCTTGTATTATCGCCAACCGCCACAAGATTCAGTAGCTGCTCATTCAGATTCCCCACGGAGACGCCATCCACACCCCTCGAGCCGCCCCCACCGACGCCTCTGCCGACGGCCTCTCGATCCTCTTCGCCGACACCTTCCTCTACCCTACCGAGCCGCTTCACCGACACCTTCCTCAACCCTATCGGAGTAGCTTCGCTTATACCATTCTCAACCCTACCAGGCCGCTTTTAACTCACAAGTCCACGCCGCCAGATCCGCTTCTCGCACCTCATCCAACCTACCGAGCAGCTCCCGACGCCCCATCCACGGGCCGCAGATCCACAGATCATCGACACCACCTTAACCCAACCACCGGAGCAGCTTTTGACGCCTGGCCCACGGCCGCAGATCCACATCGCTGACACCATCCTTAACTCCAACCACCGGAGCAGCTTCACCTACGCCTCGCCCACGGCCATAGATCCGCCACCCACACCGTAGTCCACCCTAACGGAACCGCTTCCACAAACACCCTACTCGACGGTTCTAGATCTCTCATCGACCCTCGACAGCCAGCAGAAGGCCATCACCTCGACGCTTTCTAACCTGATTCCCATAGTTCGAGAGATGCAAGCACCCGCCACGCCTAGGTACTTGTCACCTTTAAACCCCGCCAAGATCACCCGCCCGATGTACTTCAAATATACTAATCGGTCGCTGTTACCTGTTATGCAGCCGCAAAAACTACAAGGACGATGTTTCTTCCGGATCTAATAGCTTGGCCAACCAAGATCCCGAATCGAGGAATTGCTATGATCTTGTAAGCGCGTCTCTCTCTCTCTTGTATTGTTCTTGCCTGCCAAATGTGCTTTGCTAGGATTTTCACCAAGAATCCTTTTGTGCGCATAATGATTTCTACCATCGCTGCTAAATTAGATATGTAGATGTCATACATGATACTACTCAGACGTCTGCTTTTAAATATACGCCTTTCTAGAGATTCCACTATAGGCTACATACGGAGCAAAATGAGTGAATCTACACTCTAAAATGCATCTATATACATATGTATGTGGTCCATACTGAATCTCTACAAAGACATATATTTAGGAACAGGGCAGACATTACACAAAATCGAGGTGACATGTAGGAATTCCAGTGCACTACATTAGGCTCCCTTAGAGTGCCTGCTAGTCCAGCATATAGAGTCATGGCTAGTTTATGGTACGCACACAATCGTTAATTGGTGGTTTAAATATGCGCAAGGGATATGCAATGTAGTATCATGTAGAGAAGTCTGAAATTAGCCGTGTCAACTTGCATATAGGGTTACACAATGAAAAAGTACAAGATGTATGTGGCAATTTCATGGAACATCGCAAAAAGGAGAGGCAGCGGTGAGCCTATAAAGTGTGTTATGGTACGCCACTCCTCCATTGCAATCATCGTGACATGTTATTTGTATGCCGTTCTATTAGCCAAGTTTCTTAGGGATGCTTATTACGAAGTTATCCTAAGAAAATAAGCACCGTGAATATAAGCTCCATGTAATAAGTCAACTAGTTCTTTTCATTATGCTTTTCAGCTTATCTTTGGTATGATCACTGGAAAGTATAGATTGATTATATTTTTCATTTTGCTGCCCATATGGAAATTAATTTGACTTGCAAACATCACAAATTGAACCCAGCAGTAATTAATATGATAGGAAAACAAACCATCACTATTTGCTCAAAATGCAAATACAGATACCATCTACTTGGCACAATCTACTTTGGTCAATGTTTTCCATAGAGATCCCATTTCTAATTTAAACGAAGAACGATGACCCACATTTAAATGAAGAACAATTATTTATTGAAATTGATGGTCCAAGTGGCTGGTTATTATCATATAGCAGCACCACCACCTAAAGCATCATATAGCAGCAAAGAGCAGCTCATAGCAACTCATCATACAAAGAGCAGCAGTCTGCAATTCATCATATACCAGCAGCAGCTCCTAGCAATTCATCATATAGCAGTAGCAGGAGCAGCTCATAGCAATACATCATATAGCAGCAGCGGGAGCAGCTCATAGCAATTCATCATATAGCAGCAGCAAGAGCAGCTTGTTGCAACTCATCATATAGCAGCAGCAGGAGCAGCTTGTAGCAACTCATCATATAGCAGCACTAGCAGCTCATAGCAATTCATCATATAGCAGCAGCAGCAGCTCATAGCAAGTCATCATACAGCAGCAGCAGCTCATAGCAATTCATCATATAGCAGCAACAGGGGCAGCTCATAGCAATGCATCATATAGCAGCAGCAGGCAGCTCATAGCATTTCATCGATAGTGGATCAGAATGAAAATTTGGGAAAAATCAGAGGAGATCCTCACCTTGTTGGATGAGCTCATCCTTCAACATCACCTCAAGGCCATGGCCTGGAGGAGGGAGGGGAATAAGGTGCCTTCTTCATAGCAAAGGTGGCATCACCAGAGTTGTGCAGCGCCCACGGAGTAGTGCTGATCTAACCACAAGTGGGAACAAAGCTGTTGGAGACCATGAGAATGAGGGGCGACGCTAGAGGGAGGAGAAGACAGGAGATTTGCCCTCACCCGCCGCCATGTAGCCTAGCTGACATAGCATCGTCGAGGACAAGGCCGATGGGACCAGTGGCGATGGCTCACTGGATGAACCCTAGTGCTACAGTGTGGGATCGAGGTAGAGGGAAAGGGGAGAGGTGATGCAAGCGGCAGGGCAATGAATGCTTATGGTTTGTTTTACTTGAGGGTCAGTGTGACACGGGCCAAGCAGCTGCATTTCGAGTGTAATATAGATGCACAACAGAGTCATTTCACTATTCCCTTCCTTCAATTTTTAGTGAGGTTCTACCCAAACACCCTCCAAAGCGTAAATTAGTTAAGCCCAAGCCCATAACTCAAAAATGACTTCTTTACATCTTTTATGGCTTATTTTGACAATATGCCCTAAAAGGCGGAATCGAATCGCCCTTAACTCAAGCAATTCAATTCAGCGTGCAATGATGAATCACTCCCCGCCTCGCTATCTCAGACATTTAGGCATCATCATACATGGCATAACCTAATACATGTGCATTCCATTGTAGAATCTGAATATGCAATGTTTATGTTAGTTCATACGCTGCACATGATGTTTAAATGCCCCTTAAATCTGTCAAGGTAACATCCCAAATTTTCAATTTGGAATGTTATACATTAGGTCATCATGCATATCATATTTTTCTCGTGATTTTCCGATCCTAGAAATTTCACGCAACTCAAGGACCTGAGAGAGTTGAAGTTTTTTATTTTCATATTTGGGATTTCTCAAAATTGAAAATAGGATCATTTGATTTATTTAAATTATCTTCATAAAGTTTTTCCTATAAAAATATTTCGAGAGGGAATAATATGACTTTCCCAAACAATTAGGAAAATGAAGATATTATAAATAAATCAAAATTTTGGTTTGGAAGATTTATTTTGCTTAGGCAAAATGAGCATTTTTAAAATTTATGCATGTTTGCTGTTTTAAAGTTCATTTTGTTCGACTCATTTTTAGGAGTCGGAGAAAATTTGTTTTATTTAATTTGGAATTCATTTGGTATTTTTTAATTGCTTTTGGTTTAAATTTTATTTAAAAAAAATTCTGGGCTAAGGCCCACTGCCCAGCCAACCAGCCCTGTGCCCCACCACGTTCTCGCCCTGGCCTCCCTCCTCCTCACATACCACTCACTGAAGGATTCCACCACAGACGCCATCGCCACGCCTCGAGTCCCACCCCTGACTCCGCCTAACCTTGCCCTCCCTAAGCCTCGCCCTCCCATAAATACTTCTCACCTCACCGGAGTCAGCTCTAACCCAAGGCCACATTAACTCGCTCACACAGGACGCCATTGCTTCTGTCACGACGCCGGACTACCGCGCCTGACTCACCGCCGCCTCGAGCCTCGAGCTCAGCCGAGCTCGAGCCTGGCGAGATCACCGAGGTAGCCCGCGCCGATCCGTTTTTCCCTATAAACCGATCCGTTTTTTTTAAAAAAATATGTGTTCGCTTTTTTTAAAAACCTAGATTGGTTTTATTTTTTTCGGTTTTTAATTAATCTAACGCTCACCAACCGCTCGCTTCAATGAACGCGTTCGTTGATTCGTTCTGTTAACTAACGTCCGCTATTTAAATCGTCGTCGCTTTTTCTTTTAATCGGATTTAATCCGTTATTTTTCGATTCGATTTCAGATCCAATTTTCAAAACTGTTTTATTTCGCCGCTTATCGGAATCGTGATTCGCGCTGGAGTTTCAGAACGAAACCGCCGTTCGACTAACCTACTTTCACAGAGTTTTGCCACTGTGAAATTTTGACCTAATTTCAGATTGCTAAACCGAGTCGCTTCTTGAGTTTCGACTTTCGGAGTTTATTTTGATTCGATTCTTTTGAACCAGGGTTCTTAAGTTGAACTTTCTGTTAGATCTTTTATTCGAGATTTCCGTGCATTAGATGAGTACTTATTGTATGCTTGTTGTTTGTCTGCTAGATCACCCGAGGCGCCGCTTGTTACTTCAATCTCTAGGACTCATGGATCATCGAAGGCAAGTAACATTTGATCATACCCTTCTACTACACAGCTTTTTATGCATTAGATCTATTCCTCAAACACTTGCATGATTAGGATCTAATTAAATTGTGGGATTGGGAAGTAGATTGAGGTAGTACCTATTACCTGCTTTTACTTATGAAACCTTGGGAGTTACTTTACGCTTGCTTGTTCATGCCATGCTATGCTAGTAGACGTGATTGGGTGAGTGAATATCCATGACAGATGTGAGATTGTTAATTAATGGTTTATCTAAGGTGGCAACCTAAACACACATCCGGTGGATTGAGGCACCTGGTTTCCATCAGACTTGCTCAGATTTCTTCGACCGCCACCTGTGCTCTAAGGGATCATAAGATTATTCAAACTGAAACTTCCGTGGTGCAGCCACAAGCCAATTATGGGCTCGCGAGTTGACTAAGTCGTGCGAACTCTCACGGGTAGGCTAGCTGATGTAGGGGATGTAGGTTGGTACGGCTCACCCACATGTAAGGTGCTAGCGCTTCGAAAGACTATGTCTCGGTCATCCGCTTTCAAACACCATGTAGTGCGAGAACCAAGCTGGAGGCGATCGAGTCTTGTGGGGAAAAGTGCAAACCTCTCGCAGAGTGTATAAACTAATCATGATTAGCCGTGTCTCCTTGTTATGGACAATTTGAGTATCCCAGTAATTGAATATCATGAATCTCAACATGTTACTTCTAAATAAAAGTTATTGGGTTTTGATGAGTACTTTTAATTGGGATTGAGGATGTGTCAACCATTCTCAATGCTTAACAACCACCATGATAGTTAAATAAAATTATTCCTTTGATGTAGGGAAAATCAGCTTTATGCAATGTAAATCAGAGAGCCTTACCACCAGCCAAATATGCATGTAGTATAGGCTTATTTCTTCATTGTTTTATAGTTACATTGCCAGATATTCCATATGTCGACCTGCTGGCTGCAAATTTTCACGCTGCAGATTTTCGCATTTACGTAGTAAGGTGTTAGGTCGTGGTTCTATACTCGTGATGCCATGGAGTTGATGGACTCGCTTATCTTCCAAGCCTTCAATTTATTATTAGATGGCCTTAAGCCATTTTATTGTATTCAGTTCCCTTGTGGACAACGATGTAATAAGTGTGTGATTGCTACTCGCAATAAATCCTTCAAGCATCGTGTGGTGTCAAGATTATCGATCCAGGATGACATCGAGCACGTAGATCGATCCATTCGGTCCTGGTCGCCATAAATACCAAGTGATGGTCCTAAGCCTCCTTCTTTGCTTCTTTTCTTGATATATAAGATTTGCTCACACATCTGCTCAATTGCTTGTTTGCATCGCACCAGCCATACTAGGACTGTTTGCTTTGATTACTTGTCGTTTTGACCTAACACTCTAACAGAGCTTGTCAATGATTTAAACACTAAGGGCTATTGTAGTGGGGCTTTATCTAACTCATAGGTGACATAAAGGTTTGGTCAGACACTCACAAGAGGCTTTCCAAGAGTACCGGAGATCCAGCCAAGGTATGCCTAGTTTTTACATAGTGCGTATATAGTAAATGCTCATTTCATCGTGTGCAAGTGCAAGAGATGCGCATGTTTCATTATATGGTGTTGTTTTGTTATAATCTCATCCTTGTGTTCACAGACTGGAAAGTATGCATATTTATCTTCCAAGGAGACGAGTAACTAGTTTGTGTCACCTTGCGAGGGGGGTGCAATGAAGATAAGATTGAGGATTTCCAAGTACAAGATGTTAGGAAGGAGCCTTGCAAGAGAAGTAGGAGCTGCGCCAAGCCTCTTCAACCTGCTAAGGTAAGTCACTATATGCAACTCAACAGCTCAATTCCTTGTTTGTTTCTGCATAGTTAATTTTCTCTTTTCAATTGCTTTATTTGTCCTCGCTAAAGAGATGCCCAAATAATCATGCCCGATGTTCGTACTTGTATCACTATTAGTTGCCATAATTAAAGGCCTTACCATTTAATTACTCATCAAGTGTGCCTCAAGCTTGAAGTCTATTAACCAACTATTATTGCATGAGGCTCACAATTTAGTTTATACTATGCTAATGATTGCATAGTTTTGCCTGTTGTAGTATGTTTGTATGAAACACTCGCTGTTCATTATGCTCCCCAAGACTTTAATTGAGGCAATGTAATGGCCAACTCGCTTGCTTACTTATACGCAACGTGTTGTCCTAAATTTGTAACTCATCCGTGTTTTCGATTGGGCCCCAACATCATGCTCCTCCGTGAGCTAAGAGGGATTTCAGTATGCAGGTTGCATGACTATATTTTTTATAATTTTAAAACATCACCGCTTATGCTTCATGACGTAACATTATTTGTTAGTCCTGCTTTTGCCATGTAGTACAAAATAGTGTCTTGTTCGCTTCATCGTTGTAACTATATTTTTGCCCTAGTCATGTGTACTTACAGTAAACATTTCGTGATGAAGTGACATCAACACAAAGATCTCAGGAGCAAAGTGCATGGCCGCTACTAAATGATTATGGATTGAATTGAATGTGCCGATGTTCTCGAGCATCAACTAGAGGTGGCAAGACAACGGTACATGATTGTCAATGTATAATCAACAAGTTGAGAGTGGACATGCAGTATTAGATGCAGGAGTCAAAAAATGAAACAAGACACCGAGGTAAACCATGAAGTAATTGGAGACTTTGCAGACTGAAATTTGTGCTATCCTCAACCGCCAATCCTATTTTTTGAAGAGATTATAGTTCAAATGGAGTTAAGTTGATGCGCGTCCATGATGTATGAGCTGTATTTGCCTAGTGTATGTAATTTGTTGTTTGTGTATGCTTTATTATCACCTGTGTCGAAGCATAACGCCCATTGGGTATAATCGGCTGTAATTTCTTTATTGTATAGTGTAGGATTATTCTACCTTTCTATGCCTTGATCTCTTTGTTGTAATAGTGTAGGATTTTTAGAGGTGATAGTATTGAGTAGGATAATTTTGAATATGCTATATCGCTCAAACGGGGCCAATTCGCCTTCAACCATGGCTCCTTCACGGGTCAGTCGGATCCATGGGCCTTCTACGCCTCATAGGATCCATGGGCCTTCTACGCCTCAGAGATCCATGGGCCTCTATGTCTTGTAGGATCCATGGGCTTCTATGTCTCAGAGATCCATGGGCCTTGTACGCCTCAGATCCATGGGTCACGCTCATTTATGGGTCTTGTACGGGTTTTAATGGGCCGAGACGGCCTTTAATGGAAATCATACGCTTATGGGTTGACCATAACGGCCGTTAATAGGTCCGATTTGGTGATGCTATGAAAATGGCCCAACGATTAACGGTCCACAAACGGGCCGATCTGTAACGACGGGCTGAATTTGGCCCACAAGCGTAAAATGACAAGAATAGCCGTAAGTAACCGAATGCGCAATGAGCCTAAGAATAAATGGCCCTCAAAAGGCCGAAGTTAACTTGGGCGAAACGCCCAACGGAATAACGGGCCGCAATGGGTATAAAGTGATACACTCGCTCATTACGGGCCAGTTTCACCACGGCCGTTAATGGGTGTAAAGTAATACATCGCTCATTACGCTGCCAAAGACGGCCGCTAATGGGCCAAGAGTTACAAAGGGCCTCATATGGGCCGAAGACGCCATGGGCTATACATGGGCCGGCGAAAACGGGCTAGAATCATATTGACGCCCAGATGATGCTACCGCCTAATTCGATAGGGCGAACGGGCCTTGGGTTAGCGGGTTGTAAATGGGCTATATGCTAACAGGCCGTTAATGGTTTCCATGGGCCGCCCGCCACTTTTTGACCAAGTCAAACGGACGGCCTTTTCATAGAATGGGCCATCGTTGTTGCAGGCACGGTCGACGATCATAGGCGCCTTCTCGTCCAAAGGAGTGGATGACATCCGTCCCAACGATGAGCCGACACGCAGTTTCTTCTAGCCAATGAAGATTTTACACGGAAAATCCCCATTGGTCGTATGTTAACGGGTTATCGGATCCAAACCCGACCGATAGCTTAACGGCGTCTGCTACGGTGGATGCCATATGTCGCCACCCTTGACGAAAAGCACTTGCGACGCGCGATTTATTGTCATGGAAGTGGACACTTCCGTGATGATAATTTTGGTAATGTTATGGAACACTTCTACGACAAAGACAGTATGACTATCTTGATTCTCGCTATAAATTTGTCATGGATGTACATGCATGACAAAAAAGCGACCTACTGTGACAAACACATATCATCACGGAAGTGTATTTTTGTGTAGTGATGTTCACCGTCTTCACTTGTGGGGGAACCTCTTCTGTCCTCCCGTGTTCGGTGGCCGGGGCTCCTACTCATCATCACTGTGCAGCCCCTTGTCCTTGTTTTCGGCATTTAATTTGCCGGCCTATGTCGGATTTCGGGTTCTGGCAGACCTTGAGGTTCGAACACTGGGCGCGCGCGAATCTCGCCTCCACCTACTGCACCCCGCCACGACAAGAGACATGCTAGGATCTAAACTACTAAAGGAACAAAGACAAGAGACATGTGGTTTATACTAGTTCGGCCACCATTGTGGTGTAATACCCTACTCTAGTTTGTGGTGTGGTGGATTGCCTCTTGGGACTGATGGTGATGAACAATACAAGAAATAACAGCCTCATGAGGGTCTGCTCTGGCTGGTGCTATGAACTGCTAGGGGAGTTCGCCGCTTTCTCTATCTCTCGCCGATTCCAGATCTCTCTGTTCAACCCCCACCCTGTGGGTGGCTAGTCCTATTTATAGGCAAAGGCCCCGGGCCTCTTCCCAAATATTGAGCGGAAGGGCGCCAACAATTGGCCATTTTGAAGGGGAACATATGGTACACTTATCCAGGGGTTATGGAACCCACGGGCGACAGGCCCCCGGGTCAAATGCGGGCTCTCCCAGTCCACGCCAATTCTCACGGGATTGTATGCCCGCCTCCTGGTTTGATTCCCCCTTCTTCGCCCATTCCCGGGAGGGCCCTGGGCTGGGCAAAGCGCTGCCGGATCGGGGCAGATTGAGGTCCCCGGGGCGCGGCTCCATACCCAACCCGGGTAGATCCCCTCCCAGGAAAGGCATTGATACTTAGTCGGGCCCCCATGTTTAATCCCCCGGGGGGGTGGATTGCCCGGGGAGGTGTTCAGGTCCAGGGGCGAGGGGCCGCCTGGCCGCTTGACTCCTAAAGGGAGGCACGGGGTCCACCCCGAGCTCTTCCGTTCAACCCAGGTGCAGCTAGAGCCCCGGCCTCCCCTTTGAGCAGGGGGCCCCCGGCCTGAAGGGGCCCAAGGTCACTCCTGATATGGCCTTTCAAGCTGGAGCGCTTTAATCTCTCCCCCGGGAATCGCGGCCTGTGGGGGATTGTGGCAGCCTGGACCCGCTTGTTAATATGATCCTTGTTGTGAATCAGCACGAGTTGCTCATCCCGCCTTAGCCTGGCCTTTCGAACCTTGTGAGGGCTTGATGCTCATGCCGACAGTGTCCCAGCCCCAAGGCAAGCTTCACCGCCGCTGGTGCTGCCAGTCGCTGGCGCCGTGGTCAAGGCCGAGGTGAGCGCCCGGGTCCGTAAGAGCCCTCGAGTCGCGATGCTGGAGGTCCCCCTAGCGCCAAGCAGCCATCGCTCGGGTGAGAAAGGAGAGCGACGCTGCTAACTCGGGATTGCTTGGTGAGGGACGGTGCCGTGTTAGTTAAAGCCCGGAGGGTGACTTATCTCGAGAATCAGAGTCGCTGGTGCGCTGTCGACTAAAGTTGGTCCTCGCTGCCTGTGCTCGTGGTGACGCCGCTTGGGCTCCACAATGACTTCCTTCCGCGCTGGAGCTGGACTGGTCTTGGTCTTGTTGCACCTCAGAAATGGACGCCTTTGCTTGAAGAGATTCCTGTGGCTCATCACAAAAGAACGAAGTTCACCGTTACGACTGGCCCACCGCTGGTTGCCCCGAAGGGTGACGAGGCAATCAAGGCTTGACGAGGTAGCTTATGCGGGCTGCTATGGCCGTGAGCTCAGCCACTCAGTTTGTTTGCTGGTGGATGGAACCACGCGTAAGCGCTGCGGTCAGGGAGCAGCTCCATCGGTTGGTGTCACGAGCGGCAACTAGGCCAAGCATGTTAATCACGGCGAGCAAGTCCATTTAGATAAGCGTAAAGGAGATTTAACATCGCCGGCCGGAAGCGACTTGGGGATGATGCAGCCAAGGGTGCCCCAATAAGGTAAGCTAAGAACAGAAGTAAAGGGATACACCGTAGGGACGGACCCATGCCTGGGAATAATGCAGCCCTGGAAGGCCCCACTGGAAATGAAACTTGAACGATGTCACCGGTAGCGTTGAAGACGAAGGTTGTTGGTGCGGCAGACTGTGGGTCAAGGAGCGATCTCACGAGCCCCTCAGCCCAGGGCCTCTGGAGGCTCCGGAGGCGCCGGGCGGCTCGTGGACCATCTCCATCCAGGCTGCGGGAGCGCCTCGCCTCTTGAGCTCCTGTGATGCCCTTCATGAGGCGCTGGTACGCAGGCCGTTGCTCGGGGTGTAAGGCATGCGAACGTAGCTGGGGTGGACCTCGCAGCGCCCCACGCGAGAGGGCCCAGACGCCTCGAGAGGCGGCTCGGCTGAGCCTGGTATGTGATGCAGCACGCAGAGCCCACCATCATCCGCCTCGATGGGGAGCCACGGTGTGTTGGCGGCCGCCACTCATTACTTTGGTCTTGTTCAGCCTCGAACGATCTTGCCGATTGAACTCCCGAGGGCTTGGCCGCGCTTGCTCCTTTGCACCAAAGAGGAAAGGAGGATCCTAGCAAGGTCAGGTGGCCTCCGTGGGGGAGCCCCAGGCCTGCTTGAGGACGGCGCCGCGCTTTCCATGCGAGCAGAAGGAGGTTCTCCGAAACGTGCACGACCCGAGGGCCCGCCTCCGACCGGCTGGGCCGGACGATGTCTTCTTCTTCTTGGGAGCGGTCTCGAGGCCTCGCCTCGCAACTGGTCTCTCCAAAGGACGCCTAAAAGGCTCGCCTGTGGGAGCACACTTTCTTCGCAGGCACCGTGATGACTCCGCCACTTCGGCATCTTGAGGACGCTAGCTGCAGGGTTACGGACATGCACTTGGCTGGCTCACCGGAGGATGGCATTGTATGGCAGCGTAATGTGGGCAACGTCAAGTCGATGAGCTCGGTGCGGTAGTTGTCGCAGGCGCCAAGGTGACAGGAGGCTAACCTGCCCGATCGGGACCATGGAGCCGCTGGGACCCCAGAGAAAGGCTTGGTCGGCGGAGCTGATTGTAAGGCACTTGGAGATTGTTGAACGCTTCCACGGACAGACGTTGAGCCCCGCGCCATCGGCGAGGGTCTTGGTGACTAGCACGCTGCGATGATTGGGGAACAGAGCATCGGAGGACTCCGGCTGTGGCCGCACACTTGAGCTGGATCCGCTGAGCTAAACATGATGGTGCACCACCACCGAGGGGCGGTGGCTTCAACTTGGGAGGATTGCATTCACTTCGCGGCGGCGTTTGAAGATGCGCTGAGAGGCTGGGGCTTGAGCTCCGCCCAGATGCGCGCGACATGCCCCGGAAGCCCCCAGCCCCTGCCTTGATGATGGTATTCATTTCTCCTTGCTGCGGTGGCAGGAGGGAGGCCTGGTTGCCTTGGGGATCCTCGCGAGGCTGATCCCACCAGCCTCTCGAGGCGGGGTTCCAAGGATCATCAGGCGAGGCTGGCGTCATCCTTGGCGAGCGCCTTGGTCGTCATGGCTTGCATCATTCTCCTCCTCGCCATAGCCCCCGCCGCTGCGTCGGACGCCGGCCGATCCTCCTTCTCACACGGCTCGAGTTCTTGAAATTCACCGGTGTTGTGGGTGTGGAGGTCGTGGTACACGCAGCACGCCCCTTGGAAGACTCGGCTGATCTTCGCCCCATTACGTCCGGGTTGCCGCAGCACGGCAGCCCCTTGGCGCTCACGCCCTGACCTGGGTTTCTTCTTCGGTCTGCGGCTGGCAGCTCGAGGAGGGAGAGACGCCTCCTCCCCGCGCACTTGGTCACCAAGTTGAACAGCTCCAAGGAAGTGCACAGATCTTCATGTATCGCCAGCCTCCTCCTTCATCTTGACGTCGCGACACCGCCGGAGAAGGCGGAGATGATGGCCTCGGTCACCTTGGGAATCTTGAGCCGGCGCTGTTGAAGTGCCGGATGTATCAGGGTCTTCCTGGTTGTTGCTTGATGCGCGCATGTCGCCACAGCTGGTGGCCGATGGGTACCTTGGTGGCGAGAAGCGGTACGATCTCGCCCCGAGGGATCGTGGGGCGGGTTCAGACCAGGGCCCCTCCTTTTGGGAGGGCCGTTCCCATGCCTTCCCTTCCTCCTGCCTTTAGCCCGCCAGGTGGAGGAACTCCTCCCAACCCCGAAGCGAACCGGTGGGTTGAATTCGGCCACGCGACGCCGCTTTGAAGTGGGCACCTCGTGAGGTACCCCGCCTTGATCTCTCCGCCTCGCGAGCCACCTGATGAGGCCGCACCTAAGGAAGCTCCTCGCCGTCCTTCATGAGGCTTGGTCCCTCGCGAGGGTCTTGAGCTCGTGTTGATGAAGATGGGCCGTGATGGCCCCCCCTTTGAGCCACGACACAGGCCTCAGGCAGGAAAGTCTGGGGACCCCCGTTCCCAGAACGTCGACAGTAGCCCCCGGGCCCAAGGCGCACCCGGACTTAGCCGAGAAGAGAGGCGAAGGGGCAAGTGCGAAGCGCTGCGGGCCCTAACAGCCTGCGGCCTTGGGCGCCACGTGGCGGTTGATTGGACGTGGGCGTCTCCACTTCCCCATGACGCCTCGGCAACTGCACGAATTGACAAGTCCCTGCATGCAAAGCGGGTCATGATTACCGGCGATCATGGAGGTCGGCGGTTGGCCGCCTCTGGCTTTAAGTATGGAACGATGAGCGCTCCTCTTGTCCGCTTCCGCTTGCTTCTTCTTCTTCCCGGTTCTTGCTCCGTCTTGCTACAATGGCTCCGATCCGCCGGTTCTCCGCGGCAGAGAAGGGAAAGGCTCCTCGAGAGGGTCCTGACCCGCTCGCGCCGAAGAAACGGCTAACCCTTTCCCATCGGGACGAGGGTGCCCACCAGGTGGTGCCGAGGCCCTGATGCGAGCGGCCACCGCCGTGGTTCCCGCTTCCCTTGTACGCCCAGGTTGAAGGCTCTGAAGGGGTTGATGCCGAACGCCACGGGCGACGCCCGTCCGCGCCGGGCGGTCACGGCGCGCTGCTGCCCTCCCGGAGTCCACGCCAAGGGTTCCTCACGGAGTTCAGACCATGCCGCCATGCCTCCTCGGTCTTGATTCGCCTTCCTCCTTCTTCGCCTCCGCGATTCCGCTGGAGGGCCCATGGAGCTCTGGCTGCAGCACGCCGGCTGCGGCACCCTCGCAACCGGGGCAGAGGTTGAGGTCGTTGCCCCGGGCGAGGTCTTCATGACTCAAGGCTGGGGTGAGATCGCCCGGGTCTGCAGGACAAGGGGCGATCTCGCGATCCACTTGGAGTACGACGGCGCCTCGCTCATGCTCTTCAAGGTCTTCGATGCGGAAGGGCGCCGGCTGGAGTGCTGCCCCGGGAGAGGTGTTCGAGGCCCTGCAGCGGCGAGGGCCAGGCCCGCTGGCCGCTCTCTCGGCAGCTCCTCAGGCGGTGGAGGCATCGGGGGATCCAGCGACTCCGCCGAGCTCTTCGCGACTCCGGAGACGAGTGATGACAGCTACGAGCCCCCGAGCCTGCGCCGCTCTCGGAGCAGGGCGGGCTCGGCAGGCCGTCGCCGCCCCTGATATGGGGTTGGCGCCAGTGCCTGACGGCTCGCTGTTGATGATGGCGTCTTTTGCAGGAGCGCGTGTAGTTAGCGTTCTTTAGGATCTACTCCCTGCGAGGAATCAAAAGCGCGCCCCGTGGGGGATTGTAAGGTGCCTGTGACCCTGCTTGTTAATATGATCCTTGTTGTGAATCAGCACGAGTTGCTCATCCCGCCTTAGCTCAGTTCTCCCTTTCGAACCTCGTGAGGGCTTGATGCTCATGCCGACAGGGTCCAGCCCCAAGGCAAGCTTCAGCCGTCGCTGGTATGCCAGGTCGCGATGCCGTGGTCAAGGCCAGGAGGTGAGCGCCCGGGTCCGTAAGAGCCCCTGAGTCGCGATGCTCAGAGGTCCCCTTAGCGCCAAGCAGCCATCGCTCGGTGAGAAAGGAGAGCGACGTTGCTAACTCGGGATTGCGTTTGGTGAGGGGACGGTGCCGTGTTAGTTAATGCTTCCGGAGGGTGACTTATCTCGAGAATCAGGAGTCGCTTCCTGGTGCGTTGCCGAGTCCTTGCATCGGCTGGCGGGGGGTCGCTTAGCGAGGTCCTCACGTGTCCCTCCTCTCTCGCCTTCGCTCCCCTTTCTGCTCTACGTCCTCGGGTCCCGGCCCTCGAGCGGGTCTTAGCCGTCGCTGGTATGCCAGGTCGCGATGCCGTGGGCAAGGCCAGAGGGTGAGGGCTGGAGAGCCAGTAGGATCCCTGAGTCGCGATGCTCAGGCACCCCCTCTTTAACGTGCAAGCGGTTCGCGCGGGTGAGAGTGAAAGAGACACCGTGGGGGCCTCGCCTGACGCTGCTCCTTGAAGAGATCCTGTGGGCTCATCACAAAAAGAACGAAAGTTCACCGTTACGACCGTCAGTCAGCCGTTGGTTGCCCCGGAAGGGTGACGAGGCACTGAAGGCTTGACGAGGTAGCGCTATGCGGGGCTGCCATGGCCAGAGCTCAGCCACTCAGGTTTGTCGGCGTTGCGGGGATGGAACCACGCGCAAGCGCCGTGCTGTTAGGGAGCAGCTCCATCGGTTGGTGTCAGTCGAGCGGGCAACTAGGCCAAGCATGTTAATCACGAAGGAGCAAGTCCATTTAGATAAGCGCAAAGGAGACGAACATCGCTCGGTCGGACCCGAGCGACTTGGGGATGATGCAGCCGAAGGGTGCCCCCAATAAGGTAAGCTAAGAACAGGAAGTAAAAGGGATACACGCCGTAGGGACGGACCCATGCGGCCTGGGAATAATGCAGCCCCGGGGGGCGCTCCCAGCTGGAAATGAAACTTGAACGATGTCACCTGGTAGCGTTGAAGACGAAAGGTTGTTGGTGCGGCAGACTCGGTGGGCTGCGGGAGCCGATCCTCACGAGCCCCCAGGCCCAGGGGCCTCGGGAGGCTCCGGAGGCGCTGGCGGCTCCTCGTGGACCATCTCCATCTCCGCCAGGGCTGCGGAGCGCCTGGCCTCTTGAGCTTCCAGGATGCCCTTCATGAGGCGCTGGTACGTGGCAGTCGCGTTCAGCAAGCCGTAAGGCATGCGAACGTAGCTGTGGGTGGACCTTCAGCGCCCCCACGCGAGAGGCCGAGACGCCTCTGAGGCGGCTCGGTTGAGCCCTGGTATGTCGATGCAGACGCGTAGCCCACCATCCTCGCCTGGATGGGGAGCCACGGCAGGTAAGCGGCGGCTGCCACTCATTACTCTTGACTCTTTCAGCTCCTGAACGATCTTGCTGACGAACTCCTGAGGGCTTGGCCTTCTTGCCTTGCTCCTTCTTGAGGGAAACGTGCTTCGAAACACGCCTCCAAGTGGTGCCCAAGCGCCTCCCTCGTGACCCTAGCAAGGTCGGTGGCCCTCCAGGGGGGAGCCCCCGAGCCCTGCTTGAGGACGGCGCCGGGCGCGCTTTCCTATGCGATAGAAGGAGGTTCCCCCTGAGCAGGCACGGACCCTGAGGGGCCTGCCTCCTGAGGGGCTGGGCCGGACGATGTCTTCTTCTTCTTGGGAGCGGTCTCGAGGCCTCCACTTCCATAACCGGGTCCTCCAAAGGACGCTGCCTAAAAGGCTCACTCCAGGAGCACACTGCGTCTTTCTCTTCGCAGGCATCAGGATGACTCCGCCACTTCCCGGCATCTTGAGGACGTTGTAGCTGGTGGGGTTACGGCCATGAACTTGGCCAGCGCTGGGTACCCGAGGATGGCATTGTATGGCGAAGTAATGTGGCAACGTCGAAGTCGATGAGCTCGGTGCGGTAGTTGTCGCGTCTTGCCAAGGTGACAGGAGGCGAACCTGCCCGATCGGGACCATGGAGCCGCTTGGGGACCCCAAGAAAGGCTTGGTCGGCCGAGCTGATTGTAAGGCACTTGGAGATTGTTGAACGCTTCCACGGACAGACGTTGAGCCCCGCCCCGCCATCGATGAGGGTCTTGGTGACTAGCACGTTGCTGATGATTGGGGAACAGAGCATCGGGAGGACTCCGGCTGTGGCCGCACACTTGAGCTGATCCGCTGAGCTAAACATGATGGTGCACGCCGACCACCTGAGGGGGCGTGTGGCTTCGAACTTGGGGAGGACTGCATTCACTTCGCGGGCGAAGTGCTTGAAGATGCGTTGAGAGGCTGGGGCTTGAGCTCCGCCCAGGATGCAGGCGATCGCGCGCGGCTCCTGGAAGCCCCCAGCCCCCTCGTCTTGATGATGGTATTCATTTCTCCTTGGCTGCGGTGGCAGAGGAGGGAGGCCTGTGTTGCCTTGCGGGCGATCCTCGCGAGGCTGATCCCACCAGCCTCCCTCGCGAGGCGGGTCTTGCCAGCAATCCTCGCGAGGTTGGTCGCGCCATCCTTGGCGAGGGCCGCGGTTTTCCCAGCGTCCTGCGTTCCTTCCTCCTCCTCGGCCATAGCCCCGGTCGCTGCGGTCGGGACGTCGGCCGATCCTCCCTTCTCACACGGCTCGGAGTTCTTGAAATTCACTGGTGTTGTGGGTGTGGAGGTCGTGGTACACGCAGTACCGGCCGCCCTTGGAAGACTCGGGCTGATCTCTGCCCCGCTTGGCGTCCGGTTGTGCCGCGAGCACGGCAGCCCCCTTGCGCTTCACGTCCTTGACCTTGGGTTTCTTCTCTTCTGGGTCTGCGGCTGGCAGCTCGAGGAGGGAGAGACGCCCTTCCTCGGCCCTGGCGCACTTGGTCACCAAGTTGAACAGCTCCAAGGAAGTGCACAGATCTTCATGCATCGCCAGCTCCTCCTTCATCTTGACGTCGCGCACACCGTCGGAGAAGGCGGAGATGATGGCCTCCTCGGTCACCTTGGGAATCTTGAGCCGTGCGTTGTTGAAGTGCTGGATGTACTTCTGTAGGGTCTCTCCTGGTTGTTGCTTGATGCGGCGCATGTCGCTCACAGCGGGTGGCCGATCGCGAGTACCTTGGAAGTTGGCGATGAAGCGGGTACGCATCTCGTCCCAGGAGGAGATCGTGCCTGGGGCCAGGTTCAGGAGCCAGGTGCGGGCCCCGTCTTTGAGTGCCATGGGAAACCAGTTCACCATGACCTTCTGCCTCCTTGGCGGCCGATGCCCAGCTCAGAGCTGGAGGAACTCAGCGGTCGGCCGTACCGCCAGAAGCGAGGACGCAGGTCCGCTTGAACTTGCGGCCCGCGACGCAAGGCAGCTTCGGGGTGAAGGCTCGGCAGCTGCGTGTACACGGAGGCCTTGGATGACGAAGAGCTTGGTCCTGCGGGTCCCCGTGCGCTGCAGCTGGGAGCAGCACGGGGTCTTGACGTGCCGGAGCAGGAGCGTGGTCGCGACGAGCTGGAGCGGGGAGCACTCGGGCAGCTTCTTGCGGGCGAGGGACCTCCTGACAGCTCTGCTCTTGCCGCGCTGGCCCCGGACGGAGCGGGTTCCACCCAGGGACCACACGTCTTGGGGCCAGGGCGCCTTCTTGGGGGGGAGGCGGCCGAGGCACCCCCGGAGCTTCGTCGCCCGCGCAGGACGGGGTTCGGTGCAGCGAGACAGACGGTGCGGGGGAGCCCCCTGCGGTGCGGACGAGCTCGGCGACGTGGTCGAGCCACTCTTCATAGACGTCGTCTACGGGACGGTAGCGCAGGAGCTCGTTTGCCGCGATGAGCGCAGCTCGAGCCTCCATGGGTCCGCGGAACGCGCAAGACGAAGAACCAGCCGGGGCGAGCGAGGGGGTAGCAGTGCACCCGTCTTGCCTCACGGAGGGATACTGGGATGATGCTTGCTGCTCGTTCCCCGCCGAGCCGGTGGCGGCGTTGACGGCAGGCGACGGGGAACGACGAGGGCGGCCGCCGACGGGAGCCGTCTGGGCAACGCGGGAAGCGAGAGCGGCTCGGCGCTCGGCACGGGCCCGACGAGCGTCAGACATGGATGCGGTGGTCGACGGAGAACAGGCGACGGAAGATTTAATCACGGCGCACTTTACTACAGGGCGCGCCAAATGTCGGGTTTCGGGTTCCGCAGACCCTTGAGGTTTGAACACCGGGTGTGCGCGAATCTCGCCTCCACCTACCTGCACCCGCGCCTCGCTAGGATCTAAACTACGAAAGGAACAGCACAAGAGACACAGGGTTTATACTAGTTCAGGCCACCATTGTGGTGTAATACCCTACTCTAGTTTGTGGTGTGGTGGATTGCCTCTTGGGCTGATGGTGATGAACAATAAAAGGAAGAACAGCCTCGCGAGGGTCTGTTCTTGCCTGGTGTGATGAACTGCTAGGGGGAGTTCAGTCGCTTCTCTCTATCTCTCTGCCGATTCCAGATCTCTCTCGGTTCAACCCCCTACCCTGTGGGTGGCTAGTCCTATTTATAGGCAAAGGACCTGGGCCTCTTCCCAAATATTGAGCGGGAAGGGCGCCAACAATTGGCCATTTTGAAGGGGAACATATGGTACACTTGTCCTGACTAAAGTTGGTCCTCGCCTGTCAAAGGCTCTGGTGGTGACGCTGGCTTGGGCTCCACAATGACTTCCTTCCTGCCGTTGGACTGGTCTTGGTCTTGTTGCACCTAAATGGACGCCTTTGCTTGATGCTCTCGCCTGCGCTTGCTCCCTTTGCACCAAAGAGGAAAGGAGGACATCAGGCGGCTGGCGCCACCGGGCGCCCTTGGTCGTCATGGCTTGCGTCATGGGCACCTCGTGAGGTACCCCGCCTTGATCTCTCTGCCTCCTCGCGAGCCACCTGATGAGGCCGCTACCGAGGAAGCTCCACATCGTCCGCCCATGAGGCTTGGCCTCGCGAGGGTCTTGAGCTCGTGTTGATGAAGATGGGCCGTGATGGGCCCCCTTTGAGCCACGCCGCATGCCGCGGCAGGCAAGTCTGGGAACCCCCGTTCCCAGAACGCCGACAACCTACTTGAACACCCAGCATTCTCTGTTGGTGTGATTTGTTGGCTTATCGGGGGTGCCGTGTATTCTACATGAGCGATCAAGTATACGATCCAAACTGGATGGGCCCGGAGTACTTCTTTTGAATGGCTTTTTCCGCTGACCGGATCTAGAGCCTCTGAATCTGGCATTGACTGTCGTATCTTCGGCGTTATCGCTGTTGTTGCGGCGCTTGTGTCTGTTGCGACGTGGTCTGCCGTTAGCATCTTTAGTATCTGAAGTGCCTGGATTCCTTGATGTGTTGTTGCTGCGAGCCAGCCAGCTATCCTCGCCCGCACAAAAACGGGTCATGAGTGTCGTGAGGGCTGCCATAGATTTTGGCTTGTCCTAGCCGAGGTGCCGGGCGAGCCACTCGTCACGGATGTTATGCTTAAATGCCGTTAAGGCCTCTGCATCCGGACAATCGACAATTTGGTTTATCTTAGTTAGGAACCGTGTCCAGAATTGCCTGGCCGATTCCCCTGGCTGCTGAGTTATATGGCTCATGTCGTCAGCATCCGGTGGTCGAACATAAGTTCCCTGGAAGTTGTCAAGGAATGCATCTTCCAAATCCTCCCAACTGCCAACGGAGTCTGTCGGCAAGCTATTCAGCCAATGTCGAGCTGGTCCTTTGAGTTTTAGTGGGAGTTACTTGATGGCATGTAGATCATCACCGCAGGCGATGTGGATATGGAGGAGGAAGTCCTCAATCCATACTACGGGATCTGTTGTACCATCGTATGATTCAATATTTACGGGTTTAAAACCCTCCGGGAATTCGTGATCCATAACTTCATCAGTGAAGCATAGGGGGTGTGCGGTGCCTCTGTGCCGGGCTATATCACAACGCAGTTCATATGAGTCTTGTCTGCTGTATTCAGCCCGGCCGGATTTACTTTTAGTGTGTCCGGCGTGATGGTCATCGTCCCGCGTTGCTGCGCGCCCCTGTGACCCGTATATCGATCTTGCATGTTTTGCCCTGCTTTCCAATATGTCTTGCAGGTCCCGCGTGTTGCCCCGGGCGTTGGTATTTTTGTTTGAGTGGCGGCGGGGTGCAGACTGATCTTCCAGCTGAAACGCCTCTCTGTCTCGGCCACGAGGTGGCCGGTCAGCCGCATCGTACGCTGGTGAAGTAGGTTTCATTGCTTCCTCCCCGCGTAGCGACCTGTGTTTTGGGTAACTCTTGGAGGGGTGTTCGAGTTCGTATTCCTCGGCCACAAGGACTTCGGTCCATCTGTCTGCTAGCAAATCTTGATCAGCTCGAAGCTGTTGTTGCTTTTTCTTCAGGCTATTTGTCGTGGCTATAAGCCGGCGCTTGAAGCGCTCCTGCTCGATGGGATCCTCAGGCACGATAAATTCTTCTTCGCCGAGGCTCGCCTCTCTTTGAAGAGAGGCATGTAATTGTCATCCTCCGTTTCTCTATCTGTTGCCTGTTCTGGAGGGCTAGCTTGCTCATCCTCCTGCTCTAAGTCTGGCTGGAGGGGATTGTCATCGTCTTCGGCACTATCCGGAGTGTTATTATCTCTTGTGCCCGTATCATTGCTTTTGCTATGGCGGGACTTAGAGCGGCGCCGCTGACGTTGGTGCTTGGGTTGCTTCTTGGAGGGGTCATCATCCGCTGTCTTTCGCCATTTCCTTCTTTGGGGGTATCCACCATATATATATCATATGATGAGGTGGCGGTCCAGCGCCCTGTGGGCGGTGGTTCCTGTTTGTCTCCTACATCGTCGTCCATAGCGTCGATGTCTTCAGAGTCGAAGTCGAGCATGTCGGTTAAATCGTCGACAGTGGCTACTAAGTGGGTGGTGGTTGGGTAGCGAATTTCTTCGTCGTCCGCATCCCATTCTAGCCGGACATAGTTCGGCCAAGGTTCTCCTAACAAGGAGAGATACTTTAATGAATTTAGCACGTCACCGAAAGGCGAGTGCAGAAAGATATCCACGGAGGTAAACTCCATGATCGGTGCCCAATCGGATTTGATAGGCACGGGCGCAGGCGGCTCGGAGTCTGTGGCCGGAGATGAATCCAGTGGTTCGGCATCACGGCTCTCGTGAGGGGTGAAGTCAGTATCCGGCTCTATCGCCGCTGGGAGTGCGGCCTCCATGGCGGGTTCTATCCACCCGTCCTCGGATGGCGCGATTTGCTCCGGATTGAAGGTCGGAGTAGTTGCCGGTGTGATATCTCGAACACTGTCCGACGACAGAGCTAAATCATGCTCGTCGTGATCGTGCGGCGCACCTGGAATGGGCTCGAATCCGTCGAAGATAAAGTCTCTGTGGATGTCGGCAGTGTAATTCAAGTTTCCAAACCTGACCTGGTGGCCAGGGGCGTAGCTCTCGATCTGCTCCAGATGGCCAAGCGAGTTGGCCCGCAGTGCGAAGCCACCGAATACGAAGATATGTCCAGGGAGGAAAACCTCACCCCGGACCGCATCGTTACCGATGATCGAAGCAGCCCTCGGGCCTTATGGTGACGACATAGTGGAACTCTCAATGAAAGCTCCAATTTCGGTGTCAAAACCGGCGGATCTCGGGTAGGGGGTCCCGAACTGTGCGTCTAAGGCAGATGGTAACAGGAGGCGGGGGACACGATGTTTACCCAGGTTCAGGCCCTCTCGATGGAGGTAATACCTTACTTCCTGCTTGATTGATCTTGATGATATGAGTATTACAAGAGTTGATCTACCACGAGATCATAGAGGCTAAACCCTAGAAGCTAGCCTATGGTATGATTGTTGTTGTCCTACGGACTAAACCCTCCAGTTTATATAGACACTGGAGGGGGCTAGGGTTACACAGAGTCGGTTACATGGGAGGAGATCTACATATCCGTATCACCAAGCTTTCCTCCCACGCCAAGGAGAGTCCCATCCGGACACGGGACGAAGTCTTCAATCTTGTATCTTCATAGTCCAACAGTCCGGCCAAAGGATATAGTCCGGTTGTTCGAAGACCCCCTAATCCAGGACTCCCTCACCTATCTATGAACCGCCATTGTTATTATACTCTTGGGCGTCATTGCGATGAACCGCCATGGGATGACCCGACCCCTCCTGGGTGGGTCATACCTGATAGCCATATCCCCAACATTAGGCCCGAGGTTGATTTGAACTTGTTCATGTCAATCTTCAACACTTAGAAAAATCCTTCCTCATCTTACTGTGAAATATTGTAATCCGCCATGACGTCATCTCTGGAATTTACGGTAACCCACCGTTACATCACCTGCCATTAATACTTCACAGAACCCAAATCTTAATAAATCTCTTTCTTTACTGTCCTTCCGAAAATCAAGGTGCCCGTGCCGTCAATTATCCATTTTTTGCCTCCTCGATTCTCGCGCCTGTCGTTTTTCCTTCCAGGCTTTATAAATAAGATCTCGGGATCTCCTCTCATTCTTCCCTCTTTCTTTCTCACTTTCTTCTTCCTCCTCGCGACGTACCAACCCGTGCGAACTCCGCCGCCGTCGACCTTCGTGTCCGACGTCAACTCCGGCCGCTGCATCATGATACGTCTCCAACGTATCTATAATTTTTGATTGCTCCATGCTATATTATCTACTGTTTTGGACTAAATTGGGCTTTATTTTCCACTTATATATTATTTTTGGGACTAACCTATTAACCGGAGGCCCAGCCCAGAATTGTTGTATTTTGCCTATTTCCGTATTTCGGAGAAACTGAATATCAAACGGAGTCCAAACGGAATGAAACCTTCGGGGACTTGATTTTCTCACTGAACGTGATCCAGGAGACTTGGACCCTACGCCAAGGAACAAAAGAGGCGGTCACGAGGGTGGGGGGCGCGCCCCCTGCCTCGTGGGCCCCCTGTTGCTCCATCGACGTACTCCTTCCTCCTATATATACCTATGTACCCCCAAACGATCAGATACGGAGCCAAAAACCTAATTCCACCGCCGCAACTTTCTGTATCCATGAGATCCCATCTTGGGGCCTGTTTCGGAGCTCCGCCGGAGAGGGCCGTCATCACAGAGGACTTCTACATCATCATAGCCTCTCCCATGAAGTGTGAGTAGTTTACCTCAGACCTACGGGTCCATAGTTATTAGCTAGATGGCTTCTTCTCTCTTTTTGGATCTCAATACAATGTTCTCCCCCTCTCTTGTGGAGATCTATTCGATGTAATCTTCTTTTTGCGGTGTGTTTGTTGAGACCGATGAATTGTGGGTTTATGATCATGTCTATCTATGAATAATATTTGAATCTTCTCTGAATTCTTTTATGTATGATTGGTTATCTTTGCAAGTCTCTTCGAATTATCAGTTTGGTTTGGCCTACTAGATTGGTTTTTCTTGCAATGGGAGAAGCTCTTAGCTTTGGGTTCGATCTTGCGGTGTCCTTTGCCAGTGACAGAAGGGGCAGCAAGGCACGTATTGTATCGTTGCCATCGAGGATAACAAGATGGGGTTTATATCATATTGCATGAATTTATCCCTTTACATCATGTCATCTTTCTTAAGGCGTTACTCTGTTTTTAACTTAATACTCTAGATGCATGCTGGATAGCGGTCGATGAGTGGAGTAATAGTAGTAGATGCAGGCAGGAGTCGGTCTACTAGTCTCGGACGTGATGCCTATATACATGATCATACCTAGATATTCTCATAACTATGCTCAATTCTGTCAATTGCTCAACAGCAATTTGTTCACCCACCGTAGAATACTTATGCTCTTGAGAGAAGCGACTAGTGAAACCTATGGCCCCCGGGTCTATTCTCATCATATCAATCTCCATCACTTTATTATTGCTTTGCTTTTTTACTTTGCCTTTTACTTTTCACTTTGCATCTCTATATCAAAAATACCAAAAATATTATCTATCAGATCTCACTCTCGTAAGTGACCGTGAAGGGATTGACAACCCCTAATCATGTTGGTTGCGAGGAGCTATCGTTTTGTGTAGGTACGAGGGACTTTCGTGTAGCCTCCTACTGGATTGATACCTTGGTTCTCAAAAATTGAGGGAAATACTTACACTACTTTGCTGCATCATCCTCTCCTCTTCGGGGAAATCCAACGCTGTGCTCAAGTGGTAGCAAGAAGAATTTCTGGCGCCGTTGCAGGGGAGTCTGCACAAAAGTCAACATACCAAGTACCCATCACAATCCCTATCTCTCGCATTACATTAGTTGCCATTTGCCTCTCGTTTTCCTCTCCCCCACTTCACCCTTGCCGTTTTATTCACCCTCTCTTTCCCAATCTCCTTCTGTTTTTCCGTTTGCCTTCTCCTCGTCTTCCCGTTGCCATGGCCAAATCAAAAAGAATAAAGGGTCCTTTCCAGGGTCTTAGTACCTTGGATGACCCCTCTATCCTCTCTAAGCTCAAAAATAATGATGCTATGGAAAGACCCACCGGGGTTATCAATGAGAGTTAAAATAATCTTGATGAAGATGACTCTGGAATTTTTCGTTATTTACTTGATGAGTCTTTAAAAGATGCTTGGGATAGGTTATTGAGGATTAGGGCTAGCTACGTACCACAATATCAAATTGAGGTTTACTTAAAAGGTTTCTATGTTGGATTACCTGCTTCTTTCGAACAAGTGCTAGGATTCTATTTTTGAAGAGGGTTTTCTTGAAGGGGATGCTATAGATACCTATGAAAGGATGAAAACTATATTTGGGCACCCCATGAATGATAAGGTTGAATCTACCACCCTCTTATGCTTCTATCAAAACGAAATTATCAAAGAGATGAAATCTAGTTTAGATGCAAATTTCCGCAACGTGCTTAATCTTACTTCATCTATTAATGGCCATGTGCTTTCCCAAAATAGGAGAATAAATGCCATAGAAAGGAAATTTGCTCTTTTCTTTCCTACTGCCAAAGATGGCAATACCTAGATCTATCCTCGCTTTTATGCCTAGCTAGGGGCATTAAACGATAGCGCTTGTTGGGAGGCAACCCAATTTTATTTTTGTTTTTTGTTTTTGTTTCTGTATAGGAACAAATAATCCATCTACCTTCTGTTTATATGTGCTTTTATCTTTTAATTAGTGTTTGTGCCAAGTTAAACCTATAGGATCTTCTTGGATGATAGTTATTTGATCTTGCTGTAATTTCCAAAAACTTTGCGCTCAGTGCCCGAATTATTACAAATCACCAGAACGTGATAAAATACTGATTCCAATTTCTGCTGATCAATAAACAAGTTTTCTAGGTCGTCCTATTTTGGCTCAATTTTTGGAGTTCCAGAAGTTTGTGTTAGTTACAGATTACTACATACTGTTCTGTTTTTGACAGATTCTGTTTTTCGTGTGTTGTTTGCTTATTTTGATGAATCTATGGCTAGTAAAATAGTTTATAATCCATAGAGAAGTTGGAATACAGTAGGTTTAACACCAATATAAATAAAGAATGAGTTCATTACAGTACCTTGAAGTGGTCTTTTGTTTTCTTTCTCTAACGGAGCTCACGAGTTTTCTGTTGAGTTTTGTGTTGTGAAGTTTTCAAGTTTTGGGTTAATTCTTTTGATGGATTATGGAACAAGGAGCGGCAAGAGCCTAAGCTTGGGGATGCCCATGGCATCCCCCAAGATAATTCAAGGACACCAAAAAGTCAAAGCTTGGGGATGCCCCGGAAGGCATCCCCTCTTTCGTCTACTTCCATCGGTAATTTTACTTGGAGCTATATTTTTATTCACCACATGATATGTGTTTTGCTTGGAGCATCTTGTATTATTTGTGTCTTTGTTAGTGTGCCACAATCATCCTTTCTGTACACACCTTTTGAGAGAGCCATACATGAATTGGAATTTGATAGAATACTCTATGTGCTTCACTTATATCTTTTGAGTTTGATAGTTTTGCTCTATGTGCTTCACTTATATCTTTTGAGCTTTATAATTTTGCTCTATGTGCTTCACTTAGATCTTTTAGAGCACGGTGGTGGATTTGTTTTAAAGAAACTATTGATCTCTCATGCTTCACTTAGATTATTTTGAGAGTCTTAATAGCATGGTAATTTGCTTCATAATAATATGCTTGGTGTTCAAGATTTGTAAAACTTTCTTTTGAGTGCGTTGAATACTAAGAAAATATTGATGCTTGATAATTGTTTTGAGATATGAAGATGGTGATATTAGAGTCATGCTAGTTGAGTAGTGGTGAATTTTAGAAATACTTGTGTTAAAGTTTGTGATTCCCGTAGCATGCACGTATGGTGAACCGTTATGTGATGTAGTCGGAGCATGATTTATTTATTGATTGTCTTCCTTATGAGTGGCGGTCGGGGACGAGCGATGGTCTTTTCCTACCAATCTATCCCCCTAGGAGCATGCGCGTAATACTTTGCTTTGATAACTTCTAGATTTTTGCAATAAGTATATGAGTTCTTTATGACTAATGTTGAGTCCATGGATTATATGCACTTTTTCCCATCCTTCCACCATTGCTAGCGTCTCTAATACCGCGCACTTTTCGCCGGTATCATACATCCACCATATACCTTCCTCAAAACAGACACCATACCTACCTATCATGGCATTTCCATAGCCATTCTGAGATATATTGCGATGCAACATTCCACCGTTCCATTTATTATGACATGCTCCATCACTGTCATATTGCTAGCATGATCATGTTGTCGACATCGTATTTGTGGCAAAGCCACCGTTCATAATTCTTTCATACATGTCACTCTTGATTCATTGCATATCCCGGTACACCGCCGGAGGCATTCACATAGAGTCATATTTGTTCTAAGTATTGAGTTGTAATTGTTGAGTTGTAAGAAAATAAAAGTGTGATGATCATCATTTTTAGAGCATTGTCCCAAGTGAGGAAAGGATGATGGAGACTATGATTCCCCACAAGTCGGGATGAGACTCCTGACGAAAAAAAGAGGCCATAAAAAGGCCCAAAAAATAAAAAATGAGAGAAAAGAGAGAAGGGACAATGTTACTATCCTTTTACCACACTTGTGCTTCAAAGTAGCACCATGATCTTCATGATAGAGAGTCTCTCATTTTGTCACTTTCATATACTAGTGGGAATTTTTCATTATAGAACTCGGCTTGTATATTCCAATGATGGGCTTCCTTAAATTGCCCTAGGTCTTCGTGAGCAAGCGAGTTGGATGCACACCCACTTAGTTTCTTTTGATGAGCTTTCATATACTTATAGCTCTAGTGCATCCGTTGCATGGCAATCCCTACTCACTCACATTGATATCTATTGATGGGCATCTCCATAGCCCGTTGATACGCCTAGTTGATGTGAGACTATCTTCCCCTCCTTTTGTCTTCTCCACAACCACCATTCTATTCGACATATAGTGTTATATACATGGCTCACGCTCATGTATTGCGTGAAGATCGAAAAAGTTTTGAAAATGTTAAAGTCTGAAACAATTGCTTGGCTTGTCATCGGGGTTGTGCATGATTTAAATACTTTGTGTGGTGAAGATAGAGCATAGCCAGACTATATGATTTTGTAGGGATAACTTTCTTTGGCCATGTTATTTTGAGAAGACATAATTGCTTTGTTAGTATGCTTGAAGTATTATTATTTTTATGTCAATATGAACCTTTGTCTTGAATCTTTCGAATCTGAATATTCATACCACAATTAAGAAGATTTGCATAGAAATTATGCCAAGTAGCACTCCGCATCAAAAATTCTCTTTTTATCATTTACCTACTCGAGGACGAGCAGGAATTAAGCTTGGGGATGCCTGATACGTCTCCAACGTATCTATAATTTTTGATTGCTCCATGCTATATTATCTACTGTTTTGGACTAAATTGAGCTTTATTTTCCACTTTTATATTCTTTTTGGGACTAACCTATTAACCGGAGGCCCAGCCCAAAATTGCTGTTTTTTTTGCCTATTTCAGTATTTCGGAGAAACAGAATATCGAACGGAGTCCAAACGGAATGAAACCTTTGGGAACGTGATTTTCTCACCGAACGTGATCCATGAGACTTGGACCCTATGCCAAGGAACAAAAGAGGCGGTCACGAGGGTGGGGGCGCCCCCCTAGGGCGCGCCCCTGCCTCGTGGGACCCCTGTTGCTCCACCAACGCATTCTTCCTCCTATATATACCTCACGCACTTCAAACGATCGATCACGGAGCCAAAACCTAATTCCACCGCCGCAACTTTCTCAGATCCACGAGATCCCATCTTGGGGCCTGTTCCGGAGCTCCGCCGGAGAGGGCCGTCATCACGGAGGGCTTCTACATCATCATAGCCTCTCCGATGAAGTGTGAGTAGTTTACCTCAGACCTTCTAGTCCATAGTTATTAGCTAGATGGCTTCTTCTCTCTTTTTGGTTCTCAATACAATGTTCTCCCCCTGGAGATCTATTCGATGTAATCTTCTTTTTGCGTTGTGTTTGTTGAGACCGATGAATTGTGGGTTTATGATCAAGTCTATCTATGAATAATATTCGAATCTTCTCTGAATTCTTTTATGTATGATTGGTTATCTTTGCAAGTCTCATCGAATTATCAGTTTGGTTTGGCCTACTAGATTGGTTTTTCTTGCAATGGGAGAAGTGCTTAGCTTTGGGTTCGATCTTGCAGTGTCCTTTCCCAGTGACAGAAGGGGCAGCAAGGCACGTATTGTATTGTTGCCATCGAGGATAACAAGATGGGTTTTATATCATATTGCATGAATTTATCCCTCTACATCATGTCATCTTGCTTAAGGCGTTACTCTGTTTTTAACTTAATACTCTAGATGCATGCTGGATAGCGGTCGATGAGTGGAGTAATAGTAGTAGATGTAGGCAGGAGTCGGTCTACTTGTCTCGGACGTGATGCCTATATACATGATCATACCTAGATATTCTCATAACTATGCTCAATTCTGTCAATTGCTCAACAGTAATTTGTTCACCCACCGTAGAATACTTATGCTCTTGAGAGAAGCGACTAGTGAAACCTATGGCCCCCGGGTCTATTCTCATCATATCAATCTCCATCACTTTATTATTGCTTTGCTTTTTTACTTTGCCTTTTACTTTTCACTTTGCATCTCTATATCAAAAATACCAAAAATATTATCTATCATCTCTATCAGATCTCACTCTCGTAAGTGACCTTGAAGGGATTGACAACCCCTAATCGCCTTGGTTGCGAGGAGCTATCGTTTTGTGTAGGTACGAGGGACTTCCGTGTAGCCTCCTACTGGATTGATACCTTGGTTCTCAAAAACTGAGGGAAATACTTACGCTACTTTGATGCATCATCCTCTCCTCTTCGGGGAAATCCAACGCAGTGCTCAAGAGGTAGCACATCACCCTGAACGGACCAGAAAACCGCGGTGCCTCTCCGCTGTCCCATCAGTATCAGTAAGCCCTCCTATCCTTCGTTGTAGATTTGGCATTAGGGTTTCAGCGTTCATCGGTGTTCGTCGGTGTTCGTCGCTGCTCTTCCTTATCCTTGTTTAGATCCATGGATTAGATCCAAAAACCAAATAAATCTTGCGCGGTAGTAATTTTAGCACCTGTTTTTGATACTAGAATATACCCTCATAGCGACAGATCACCTCTGGGGCACCTCTGCTTTTCCACTGCCGCCACTGTAGGTTTCGAATTTATCCCCTTTTTCTGAACAGTTGCAAATCCAAATCTATAACTTTAATCTGTGAAACCTGTTTGTCCAATACTTAGTAGAATTTTACCCTTTGTCAGATTTTGAATACCTATACCTTCCATGGCGGCTTACACGTCCGGCTTACAATTACTCATATACCATCAGTCCTCACTTAAGCCGCCATTCTGAATGTATACTGTGAGCGCTTAAACTGGGATTTCACCAATTAACTTGAACCGGCACTTTTTCTTTCCTTTAGGCTCTCTTTCACAATGCCGCCCAAAACAGTGTACACATGCAATTGGGTCCCTTCCATCGTCACCGAGGGCACTTTCAAAGACTTTTACTAAGTCGGGTATCTACCCGCCAAGAGTGTGATGCATTACCGTGCTCCTGACCCCGGTGAAGAAAACCTCAGTCGAAAGACGATGAAGTCATCATTTTTACTGACCATATGAACCGGGGCTTCTCACCGCCCAACTCTAAGTTCTTCTGAGACGTTCTACACTTTTTACAGCTCCACCCTCAAGACATCAGACCCAATTCCGTGTCAAATATTTGCAACTTTCAAGTCTTCTGTGAGGTGTATCTTCAAGAGGAGCCCAGTGTTGAACTCTTTAGAGAGTATTTTTACTTAAACCGCCAGACTGAGTTCACAAATGGTCCTAGCTCGGAGCTCGGCGGAATTTCAATTCAACGCAGAAGAGACGCCATCTTTCCTTATGCCTGCTTGCCGAGTCACCCCAAAGACTAGAACTAGACTTGGTTTTATTGCAAGGTTACTTCTCCGGCTGACGAGAATCTGCTGTCGGGTTATCGTGTTGAGCGCCTGGACCCAAAACATAACCTTCCCGAAAAACTTACTACCGCTGAATGGAAGAAGATTGCACCTACTATTGTGAAGGTCAAAGCTCTGCTAGGAAATGGGCTGACTGGCATTAATTTAGTCAGGTGTTGGGTTTCCTGGCGGATCATTCCGTTGAGCCGCCACACCGTCTTAATGTGTACTTACACTGGTGGTGAAAAAGATTCACTGCACCACAGCTCCGCACCATTAACTGATGAAGCAATAAATGAAATGGTTAAATCTCTTCTGAACTAAGACACGGAAGATTGTGTTAAAGTGGGTCTGTCCCCTTTCTACAAGATTAACCTGCCACCAGATGTAAACCTTTGAACTTACTCATCTTTCACCTCGTCATTTGAAATATCTTATTAACTCAACCATTAATAACCTTTGCAGGCTAAGTCTGAATTTTGGAAAGTGGAGTATGATCACAAGGCTCCTAAGAAGGCCAGAGCTGCCAAGAAGGCCGCTAGGAAAACCGCCAAGAAGACCACCAAGAAGAAGAAGAAGCCAAACGCCTCCGACCTGCTCAAGCTGGATGACACCTCTGAGTCGGAGGTAGCCCTTGACTCTCTTGGCTTATTTTCAATCATCTTATTGACACTGATTATTATCAGGCTGACATGGGAGCCAGCCAAGCAGCTAAAGAAGAGGTAACTATTATTTCCTCCGACTCAGACCCTTTGCCAGGACCGAAACTTCGACAAGTAACCCGGAAAGTAAGGTTTTCACACCCCTTGGCTTATTTGGAACCTCACTTTGTCTTGAAACAACAGCAACACGAGAACCTCCGCCAGACCTAGACCAGTGGAGGTGACGAGTTATCTTTCGGCTTCCCGAACACTCCTGCCCCTCGAAAGCGCCGAAACTAGGTTATTTTTCTAGTTACTCGTTTTAGCTATTTGGCGGATCTTATCTGTTTACCTTCTAACTCTATTGATAACCCTTAATCAGGAACTTGCCCGTTCTTCCTCTGGCGACTCATCACAAACTGAGTTGCCGGCTTTCAAAACTGCCCCTGGGTAATAGCAATTGATTTTACCCTGTAATTCTTCGTACCCTTAAATTTATACTAACTTGTCACAATCCACGTAGTGGACAAGAAAAACCCAACAAGAAGGCGAAGGTGAATAAACTAACTGAAGCGCCGAAAACTGCTGAGCCGGAGCCACAAGTCTCTGTTCCTAAAACTTCTGATAAACAGCCAGAAGAACCTGTTACTGTCGCTCCGCCTGTGATTCTGGATCTCAGTGTTGATGGTACTGCTATTAATCCTTCAACTCCTGCCCCCCCCCCCAAGTTCACCTAAGCTGTCAGAGACTCATAATGATGATGTGTTGATTACTGGCACCGGCTTTGTTGAACCGAGAAATCCACTAGCTTTGGCCAGACATACTGCCAAGCAAGAGGTTATTGAGAGGTGGAAACTGAAGTTTGACATCTCCCATTATGCACAACTGAACATCAATGAGCTCCTCTCCAGCTACCTCAGCCAGGTCCACTCCAGCCGCGACCTTGAAATTGATATGGTGAAACAGATGCACCAAAAATATGAGGTATGACTTCAAGCTTTAAGTAATTTATATACATATCCTGCCAGCCCCCAATTCTACTGGCTATGATAAGATTGAATAGGTTGTAGACTTCAGAAAAAATCCATAAACTTCTGTCCTAGAATCCCTCCTTGCCCGGTTTAAATTTAAACCGGATGTTTGCCCAAGTTTGAATTTTGCATCCGTAGCCCCCAAGGGCTGGTTTAATCTGCAGGAATGAGCCGGCCTTATTTGTCTTTGTATAAGAAAAGAGAGCTTGAATGCATAGCCCCCATGAGTCGGTTGGGACAGTTTACAACACTTCCAGCTCATGATAAAAAAGATACAAACGATATGCATTAGCCCCCAAGTGCCAAGTAGTCTTTCTTGCAAAGTACTTGGGAATTTATTCATACGAGCCGTTGTGTTGAAAAATTGCTTCAATAGACATTAGCCCCCAAGTGTCAAGTGTTGTTGCTGGCAAAAGACTTGGGACTTGTATTCTTGATATAAATGTTGATAACTCCATACTTTATACAGGTTGCCACTACTGAACTGGAGTCCCAATTGAATGATGCCAAGACCCGTCTGGCGACTCAGGAAACTGAGACCCGGAAGGCTGAGTCAAAATTCCAGTTTAGCGTGGCTGAGTCGGAACAACTGAAGACCAGCTCTGAGGCAGAGAAAAAGACTTGGGCGGATGAAAAGACGGCTTTAACCCAACATGCTGAGAAGGCAGAAACAGCGCTTCAAGAGGTGACCACTAAGCTCACCGATTTAAAACACCGTGTAACTCAGATGGTTTCAGCTATCTTTGGTGATCCACCTTGCCAAGCATAAAAAATGAATCATTATTTTGATCATATAACCCGCCATTTAATCATTGTGCAATATATCCAGGTCCCAGGAGCAACAATCTCAATCAAGACATGCTTCTGAAGCTTAAAGCTATCTATACACTTGTCGAGCAGCTGTACACCGGGACTCAACGTGCATTAGCCACCATTTCGCCAACAGGTCAAGCACCAACTATGTTGATAGATGTGTTGAAGAAACTCTCTATGCTGCCTGTGAGATTTGATGAGATAAAACGATCATCTGCAAGAGCCGGCGCCATGACGGCTTTGATCCGGTCCGAGGCATGGGTACCAGAGCTTGACCCGTCTGAGGTAGCCACTAGTTACCCAAGCTTGAAAGAAGATGGTGCACCTTTCAATCAGAAAGACTTCTCAGCCTGCGTAAAGGAAATTCGTCCAATGGCCACTCTGATTTCCAATGATTCAGACCTCTCCTAGTACCATCCGGCTTATGACCAGGAGAATAAGAAAATGCCAACTCTGGCTTACAAAGTGATGGACTTAATCCCGCCAATACGTAAGCACACCTTTGCTCCTGAAGTCGATCCGTCTGAGCTTATAGATGACGAGGCTGAATTTGAAGCTTTATATCGATTGGTCATCACCAACTTTTCAGACAGCGGAAGTGTTGGGGAACGTAGTAATTTCAAAAAAAATTCCTACGCACACGCAAGATCATGGTGATGACATAGCAACGAGAGGGGAGAGTGTATGTCCACGTACCCTCGTAGACCGTAAGCGGAAGCGTTATAACAACGCGGTTGATGTAGTCGTACGTCTTCAC
Source organism: Aegilops longissima (assembly GCA_021605205.1). Taxonomy (NCBI): domain Eukaryota; kingdom Viridiplantae; phylum Streptophyta; class Magnoliopsida; order Poales; family Poaceae; genus Aegilops; species Aegilops longissima. Next base: position 26,007 of record JAHIAM010003728.1, on the reverse strand, counting down.
GATTCGACCGATCCAAGTACCGAACGGACGGTACCTCCGAGTTCAGCACACGTTCAGCTCGATGACGATCCCCGGGCTCCAATCCAGCAAAGCGTCGGGGATGAGTTCCGTCAGCACGACGGCGTGGTGACGATGATGATGTTCCACCGGCGCAGGGCTTCGCCTAAGCTCCGCGACGATATGACCGAAGTGGAATATGGTGGAGGGGGGCACCGCACACGGCTAAGGAACGATCACGTAGATCAACTTGTGTGTCTTGGGGTGCCCCCCTGCCCCCGTATATAAAGGAGGGAGGGGGAGGTGCGGCCGCCCTCCTAGGGTGCGCTGGAGGAGTCCTACTCCCACCGGAGTAGGACTCCCCCTCTGCCTTGTTGGAGAAGGAAAGGGGAGGGAAAGAGGAAGAGGGCCGCCTCTCTCCTGTCCTATTCGGACTAGGGGGGGGGCGCGCCTGCCCCGGCCGCCCTCCTCTTCTCCCTTATGGCCCATTAAGGCCCAACGTCCCCGGGAGGTTCCGTAAACCCCTGTTCCGAAAATTCGATTTCATCCGAACCATTCCAATATCCAAATATAGGCTTCCAATATATCAATCTTTATGTCTCGACCATTTGAGACTCCTCGTCATGTCCGTGATCACATCCGGGACTCGAACAAACTTCAAGACATCAAAACTTATAAACTCATAATAAACTGTCATCATAACGTTAAGTTGCAAGGACCCTACGGGTTCGAGAACTATGTAGACATGACCTAGAACTATTCTCGGTCAATAACCAATAGCGGAACCTGGATGCCCATATTGGTTCCTACATATTCTTCAAGATCTTTATCGGTCAAACCGCATAACGACATCGTTGTTCCCTTTGTCATCGGTATGTTACTTACCCGAGATTCGATCGTCGGTATCCAATACCTAGTTCAATCTCGTTACGGCAAGTCTCTTTACTCGTTCCGTAATACATCATCTCACAACTAACTTATTAGTTGCAATGCTTGCAAGGCTTATGTGATGTGTATTACCGAGAAGGCCTAGAGATACCTCTCCGACAATCGGAGTGACAAAACCTAATCTCGAAATCGCCAACCCAACATGTACCTTTGGAGACACCTGTAGTACTCCTTTATAATCACCCGATTCGTTGTGACGTTTGGTAGCACCAAAGTGTTCCTCCGTAAACGGGAGTTACATAATCTCATAGTTACGGGAACATGTATAAGTCATGAAGAAAGCAATAGCAATATACTAAACGATCAAGTGCTAGGCTAACGGAATGGGTCATGTCAATCACATCATTCTCCTAATGATGTGATCCCATTGATCAAATGACAACACATGTCTATGGTTAGGAAACATAACCATCTTTTATTAATGAGCTAGTCAAGTAGAGGCATACTAGTGACTATATGTTTGTCTATGTATTCACACATGTATTATGTTTCCGGTTAATACAATTCTAGCATGAATAATAAACATTTATCATGATATAAGGAAATAAATAATAACTTTATTATTGCCTCTAGGGCATATTTCCTTCATCTCCCACTTGCACTAGAGTCAATAATCTAGATTACACATAATGATTCTAACACCCATGGAGTCTTGGTGCTGATCATGTTTTGCTCGTGGAAGAGGCTTAGTCAGCGCGTCGCAACATTCAGATCCGTATGTATCTTGCAAATCTCTATGTCTCCCACTTGGACTTGGTCCCGAATGGAATTGAAGCATCTCTTGATATGCTTGGTCCTCTTGTGAAATCTGGATTCCTTTGCCAAGGCAATTGCACCAGATTGTCACAGAAGATCTTCATTGGTCCCGATGCACTAGGTATGACACCTAGATCGGAAATGAACTCTTTCATCCAGACTCCTTCATTTGCTGCTTCGAAGCAGCTATGTACTCCGCTTCACATGTAGATCCCGCCACGGCGCTTTGTTTAGAACTGCACCAACCGACAGCTCCACCGTTTAAAAAAACACGTATCCGGTTTGCGATTTAGAATCGCCTGATCAGTGTCAAAGCTTGCATCGACGTAACCATTTACGACCAGCTCTTTGTCACCTCCATATCGAGAAACATATCCTTAGTCCTTTTCGGGTATTTCAGGATGTTCTTGACCGCTGTCTAGTGATCCACTCTGGATTACTTTGGTACCTTCTGCCAAGCTTATTGCTAAGCATCGTCGTGTCTGGTACACATCATTGCATACATGATAGAGCCTATGGCTGAAGCATAGGAACATCTTTCATTTTCTCTCTATCTTCTGCTGTGGTCGGGCATTGGGTCGACTCAATTTCACACCTTATAATCTGGTAAAAATCCTTTCTTTGCCTCGATCCATTTTGAACCTTTTCAAAACTTTATCAAGGTATGTGCTTTGTGAAAGTCCAATCAAGCGTCTTGATCTATCTCTATAGATCTTGATGCCCAATATGTAAGCAGCTTCACCGAGGTCTTTCATTGAAAAACTTTTATTCAAGTATCCTTTTATGCTATCCAGAAATTCTATATCATTTCCAATCAATAATATGTCGTCCACATATAATATCGAAATGCTCAGAGCTCCCACTCACTTTCTTGTAAATCTGAGGCTTCTCCAAAAGTCAGATAAAACCATATGCTTTGATCACACTATCAAAGCGTTTATTCCAACTCCGAGAGGCTTGCACTGGACCATAAATTGATCGCTGGAGCTTGCACACTTTGTTAGCACCTTTTGGATCAACAAAACCTTCTAGTTGCATCACATACAACTCTTCTTCTAGAAATCCATTCAAGAATGCAGTTTTACATCCATTTGCCAAATTTCATAATCATAAAATGCAGCAATTGCTAACATGATTCGGACGAGACTTAAGCATCGCTACGGGTGAGAAAGTCTCATCGTAGTCAACCCTTGAACTTGTCGAAAACCTTTCGCAACAAGTCGAGCTTTATAGACAGTTACATTACCATCGTCAGGTCTTCTTCTTAAAGATCCATTTATTCTCAATAGCTTGCGATCATCGGGCAAGTCAACCAAAGTCCATACTTTGTTCTCATACATGGATCCCATCTCAGATTTCATGGCTTCCAACCATTTTGCGGAATCTGGGCTCACCATTGCTTCTTCATAGTTTGTAGGTTCGCCATGGTCAAGTAACATGACTTCCAGAATAGGATTACCGTACCACTCTGGTGCGGATCTTACTCTAGTTGACCTCGTGATTCGGTGAAACTTGATCTGAAGTATCATGATCAATATCATTAGCTTCCTCACTTATTGGTGTAGTTGTCACAAGAACCGGTTCTTGTGATGAACTATTTTCCAATAAGGGAACATATACAGTTATCTCATCAAGTTCTACTTTCCTCCCACTCACTTCTTTCGAGAGAAACTCTTTTTCTAGAAAGGATCCGAATTTAGCAACGAAAATCTTGCCCTCAGATCTGTGATAGAAGGTGTACCCAATAGTCTCTTTTGGGTATCCTATGAAGACATATTTCTTCGATTTAGGTTCGAGCTTATCTGGTTGAAGTTTCTTCACATAAGCATCGCAGCCCCAAACTTTAAGATACGACAACTTTGGTTTCTTGCTAAACCATAGTTCATAAGGTGTCGTTTCGACGGATTTTGATGGTGCCCTATTTAACGTGAATGCGGCCGTCTCTAAAGCATAACCCCAAAACGATAGCGGTAAATCAGTAAGAGACATCATAGATCGCACCATATCTAGTAAAGTACGATTACGACGTTCGGACACACCATTTCGTTGTGGTGTTCCGGGTGGCATGAGCTGCGAAATTATTCCGCATTTTTTCAAATGCAGACCAAACTCGTAACTCAAATATTCTCCTCCATGATCAGATCGTAGAAATTTTATTTTCTTGTTACGATGATTTTCCACTTCACTCTGAAATTCCTTGAACTTTTCAAATGTTTCGACTTATGTTTCATCAAGTAGATATACCCATATCTGCTCAAATCATCTGTGAAGGTGAGAAAATAACGATACCCGCAAGCCTCAACATTCATTGGACCACAAACATCGGTATGTATGATTTCCAACAAATCCTTTGCTCGCTCCATAGTTCCGGAGAACGGCGTTTTAGTCATCTTGCCCATGAGGCACGGTTCGCAAGTACCAAGTGATTCATAATCAAGTGATTCCAAAAGTCCATCAAGATGGAGTTTCTTCATGCGTTTTACACCGATATGACCCAAGCGGCAAGTACCACAAATAAGTTGCATTATCATTATCAACTCTGTATCTTTTGGTTTCAACACTATGAATATGTGTATTACTACTATCGAGATTCAATAAAATAGACCACTCTTCAGGGTGCATGACCATAAAAGATATTATTCATATAAATAGAACAACCATTATTCTCGACTTAAATGAATAACCGTCTCGCATCAAACAAGATCCAGATATAATGTTCATGCTTAACGCGGCACCAAATAACAATTACTTAGGTCTAAAACTAATCCCGATGGTAGATGTAGAGGTAGCGTGCCGACCGCGATCACATCGACTTTGGAACCATTTCCCACGCGATCGTCACCTCGTCCTTAGCCAATCTTCGCAATCCGTAGTTCTGTTTGAGTTGCAAATATTAGCAATGAACCAGTATGAAATACCAGTACTATCTGCGAGTATTAGTAAGGTACACATCAATAACATGTATATCACATATACCTTTGTTCACCTTGCAATCCTTCTTATCCGCCAAATACTTGGGGCAGTTCCGCTTCGATGTCGATCGCTTGCGAGAAGCACTCAGTTTCAGGCTTAGGTCCAGACTTGGGTTTCTTCTCTTGAGCAGCAACTTGTTTGCTGTTCTTCTTGAAGTTCCCTTCTTCTTCTTCCTTTGCCCTTTTCTTGAAACTGGTGGTCTTGTTAACCATCAACACTTGATGCTCCTTTTGATTTCTACCTCCGTGGCTTTTAGCATTGCGAAGAGCTCGAATAGACTTGTCCATCCCTTGCATATTATAGTTCATCACGAAGCTCTTGTAGCTTGGTGGCGATGATTGAAGAATTTGTCAATGACGCTATCATCGGAAGATTAACTCCCGGTTGAATCAAGTGATTATTATACCCGCACATTTTGAGTATGTGTTCACCGATGAACTATTTTCCTCCATCTTGCAGCTATAGAACTTATTGGAGACTTCATATCTCTCAATCCGGGCATTTGCTTGAAATATTAACTTCAACTCCTGGAACATCTCATATGCTCCATGACGCTCAAAACGTCGTTGAAGGCCCGGTTCTAAACCGTAAAGCATGGCATCTTGAACTATCGAGTAGTCATCGGCTTTGCTCTCGCGGGACGTTCTTAACGTCGCCGGTTGCATCAGCAAGAGTTCGGCACCCAGCGGTGCTTCTAGGACGTAATTCTTACGTGCAGCAATGAGGATAATCCTCGAGTTACGAGACCCAGTCCGTGTAATTGCTACCATCATCTTTCAACTTTGCTTTCTCAAGGAACGCATTAAAATTCAACGGAACAACAAAGACGAGCCATCTACCTACAGAAACATAGACAAGCAAAATACTATCGATACTAAGTTCATGATAAATTTAAGTTCAATTAATCATATTACTAAAGAACTCCCACTTAGATAGACATCTCTCTAGTTATCTAAGTGATTACGTGATCCAAATCAACTAAACCATGTCCGATCATCACGTGAGATGGAGTAGTTTCAATGGTGAACATCACTATGTTGATCATATCTACTATATGATTCACGTTCGACCTTTCGGTCTCCGTGCTCCGAGGCCATATCTGTATATGCTAGGCTCGTCAAGTTTGACCTGAGTATTCCGCGTGTGCAACTGTTTTGCACCTGTTGTATTTGAGCGTAGAGCCTATCACACCCGATCATCACGTGGTGTCTCAAAGACGAAGAACTTTCGCATACGGTGCATACTTAGGAGAACACTTCTTGATATTTAGTGAGAGATCATCTTATAATGCTACCGTCATTCAAAGCAAAATAAGATGCATAAAGGATAAACATCACATGCAATCAATATAAGTGATATGATATGGCCATCATCATCTTGTGCTTGTGATCTCTATCTCCAAGCACCGCGTGATCACCATCGTCACCGCGCGACACCTTGATCTCCATCGTAGCATCGTTGTCGTCTCGCCAACTATTGCTTCTCGACTATCGCTCTTTGCTTAGTGATAAAGTAAAGCAATTACATGGCGCTTGCATTTCATACAATAAGCGACAACCATATGGCTCTGCCGATTGTCGATAACTTCGGTTACAAAACATGATCATCTCATACAATAAAATATAGCATCACGTCTTGACCATATCACATCACAACATGCCCTACAAAAACAAGTTAGACGTCCTCTACTTTGTTGTTGCAAGTTTTACGTGGCTGCTACGGGCTGAGCAAGAACCGTTCTTACCTCGCATCAAAACCACAACGATAGTTTGTCAAGTTGGTGCTGTTTTAACCTTCGCAAGGACCGGGCGTAGCCACACTCGGTTTAACTAAAGTGAGAGAGCAGACACCCGCGGTCACCTTTAAGAAACGAGTGCTCAAGCGGTGAAACCAGTCTCGCGTAAGCGTCTGGCGTAATGTCGGTCCGGCCGCTTCATCTCACAATACCGCCAACCAAAGTATGACATGCTGGTAAGCAGTATGACTTATATCGCCCACAACTCACTTGTGTTCTACTCATGCATATGACATCAACGCATAAAACCAGGCTCTGATACCACTGTTGGGGAACGTAGTAATTTCAAAAAAATTTCCTACGCACACGCAAGATCATGGTGATGACATAGCAATGAGAGGGGAGAGTGTATGTCCACGTACCCTCGTAGACCGTAAGCGGAAGCGTTATAACAACACGGTTGATGTAGTCGTACGTCTTCACGATCCGACCGATCCAAGTACCGAACGCACGGTACCTCCGAGTTCAGCACACGTTCAGCTCGATGACGATCCCCGGGCTCCGATCCAGCAAAGCGTCGGGGATGAGTTCCACAACCGACGGCGTGGTGATGATGATGATGTTCCACGGCGCGGGCTTCGCCTAAGCTCCGCGACGATATGACCGAAGTGGAATATGGTGGAGGGGGGCACCGCACACGGCTAAGGAACGATCACGTAGATCAACTTGTGTGTCTTGGGGTGCCCCCTGCCTCGTATATAAAGGAGGAGGGGAGGTGCGGCCGGCCCTCCTAGGGTGCGCTGGAGGAGTCCTACTCCCACCGAGTAGGACTCCCCTCTGCCTTGTTGGAGAAGGAAAGGGGAGGGAAGAGGAAGGGCGCGCCCCCTCTCCTGTCATATTCGGACTAGGGGCGGAGGGCGCGTGGCCTGCCCCGGCGGCCCTCCTCTTCTCCCTTATGGCCCATTAAGGCCCAACGTCCCCGGAGGGTTCCGTAACCCCGGTGTTCCTAAAATTCGATTTCATCCGGAACCATTCCGATATCCAAATATAGGCTTCCAATATATCAATCTTTATGTCTCGACCATTTCGAGACTCCTCGTCATGTCCGTGATCACATCCGGGACTCGAACAAACTTCGTACATCAAAACTTATAAACTCATAATAAACTGTCATCGTAACGTTAAGCGTGCGGACCCTACGGGTTCGAGAACTATGTAGACATGACCTAGAACTATTCTCGGTCAATAACCAATAGCGGAACCTGGATGCCCATATTGGTTCCTACATATTCTTCAAGATCTTTATCGGTCAAACCGCATAACGACATATGTTGTTCCTTTGTCATCGGTATGTTACTTACCCGAGATTCGATCGTCGGTATCCAATACCTAGTTCAATCTCGTACGCAAGTCTCTTTACTCATTCCGTAATACATCATCTCACAACTAACTTATTAGTTGCAATGCTTGCAAGGCTTATGTGATGTGTATTACCGAGAAGGCCTAGAGATACCTCTCCGACAATCGGAGTGACAAAACCTAATCTCAAATACGCCAACCCAACATGTACCTTTGGAGACACCTGTAGTACTCCTTTATAATCACCCGATTCGTTGTGACGTTTGGTAGCACCAAAGTGTTCCTCCGTAAACAGGAGTTACATAATCTCATAGTTACAGGAACATGTATAAGTCATGAAGAAAGCAATAGCAATATACTAAGCGATCAAGTGCTAGGCTAACGGAATGGGTCATGTCAATCACATCATTCTCCTAATGATGTGATCCCATTAATCAAATGACAACACATGTCTATGGTTAGGAAACATAACCATCTTTTATTAATGAGCTAGTCAAGTAGAGGCATACTAGTGACTATATGTTTGTCTATGTATTCACACATGTATTATGTTTCCGGTTAATACAATTCTAGCATGAATAATAAACATTTATCATGATATAAGGAAATAAATAATAACTTTATTATTGCTTCTAGGGCATATTTCCTTCAGGAAGAAGACGAAGAGCCGGCAAAGGATGATGCAGAAAACTCCGAGCGGCAAGGCCAAGAAGATTGAACCGTCGGGCGGTTCTAAACACTTGGTCTATTGAAAAACACTTTGATCTTATTTGGCCCATGGATGCATGTAATAGGGTAGTAAAACTTTGAGTCTACTGCTCCATCGTGCGCGTTCTGCTTTGCATGAAACTGTTGATCCACTGATGCTTATAATATCAGCTTGTTGAGTATGTTCCTGTATGCAAAACACATCACAAGTGTCCCAAGGTTTACCGTAGGACGGGTCATAATGCCCAATGCATAATCACTGGAAGCTAAAATAGTTTATAACCAGGACTGTTTCAATTATAACAAAATATGTCATACCTGTGATATTTGACCACACTGTTGGTGGACCAAGCCAGTGTAAGAAGGGTGATAACCCAAAATTCGAGCACTGGCAACTATCATAGATTGCTGGTTTATGAACAAAACTAGGCCGGGTTAATAAACTCCGGATATTATCGTATCTCATAGTGGCGACTTATAGTCAAAAGCTAGGTCGGGTTAATAAACACCGGTGAATCATAAAGCATTATAAGCCTCATCAAATAAACCTCAAAAGATCTGTCGAATAAAAACAAATGAAAAACGAGGCTTTTCATGGGCTGCCAGGCCGAAAATCGAGTGCTTTCACGGGCTGCACCGGCCACTGAGTTAAACCATTTTACAAACCTTATAAGATGGACCTCACATAAACAGTCGTCGTTTTAACTTTGACAAGTTCAGGGTCTGCATAAGATTGACTTGTCAAACGTTAATGGGTCATTCGAGAATACCAGGCGGGTGGCTTACTTAAAAAGGCAGGATAACCCGGGGTTTTAGGTGAATACACATGGCTTCCAAGCCTGGATTTTAAGCCTATCGCAAGGGTTATAGCAACTCTTGTTCTTTAGAACGAAAGAGCCCCCATGGAATATTTCTGAGCTATGCTCAATGGGCACCTATGTTTGAGTTGTGCTTTTGCAACAAACTCTCTTTGGTCCCTTTAACCTGGGTAGCAAGCCCCCAAGTTTTTTATGTGGCCTATAAGCCGAATCAAAGGGTAATCATAAGTTTGCTCTATAAAGCAGAAGCCCCCAAGTGACCGAAAACTCGTTGTTTAAAGAGAAAACGACAGAGGCCCTGCTTTAGTAGGGATGCCGACTTTATTATATTGATCATAATATATACATTGTCAAGATATGTACATCACAAGAGCTAGTGGCTCAGGTGTAATAAGGCCGAAGATGAGCAATATTCCATGGCCGTCGGGTCTCCTCCTCCGACGTGCATGAGTCCTTGTGTCCTTGAACATCCATAAGGTAGTATGAACCGTTGTTCAGATTCTTGCTGACCACAAAGGGTCCTTCCCAAGGTGGGGATAACTTGTGCATATTAGTCTGATCCTGGATGAGCCGGAGCACTAGATCACCTTCTTGGAAAGTTCTGGTTTTAACCCGGCGACTGGGGTAACAGTGCAGATCTTGCTGGTAAATCACCGAACGAGTCGCTGCGATGTCACACTCCTCATCGAACAGGTCAAGTGCTTCCTGATGTGCTTGTTCACTGTCAGCTTCAACACAAGCCGCCACACGAGGTGAGTCGTGACAGATGACACTAGGGAGAACTGCCTCTGCTCCATAGACCATGAATAAAGGTGTATAACCCGTAGACCTATTGGGGGTGGTGTTAATGCTCCATAACACGGAAGGTAACTCCTCCACCCAACAACCCAGCATTCTCTACAAAGGAACCATAAGCCGGGGCTTGATACCTCGCAGAATCTCTTGATTTGCTCTCTCAGCTTGACCATAAGATTGGGGTGAGCTACTAACAATACGTCAAGCCGAATATGCTCACGTTGACAAAATTCTTTCATAGCACTGTAGCGACCTGACCCAAAATCGGTCAAATCTACGTATCCATACCATCCCAAGATCATCTTTGGTACTCACGAAGACATCGATAAAGTAATCAAAGTTCAATCACACCTGAATATCATTAAACGATTCTCATATAGAGTCTTTATTACAAGGGAATAAATTTGGCTCAAGGCCAACTCATGAGAAATAAACTAAAAACACTGCGGAAGCGTCGAAGATAAGCGAGTCCATCCGACTCCAAAGGGCAATCGCCAAGCGCGGCGTAGCCTCACTCCCGATCGAATATATCTACGCAACATAATACGTTGCAGCCATGTAGGTCAGCTTTTGGAATAAGTCGGCAAGTCATGAAGAATAACAATAATAAAGTTACTAACTCTATATGCATTTTTGGCTGTGGAGCTCTAAGTTTCATCATTTTGCGAAAAGCAAATTTTATCCTACTACAGTGGACTTGCTTGCAAATTACTACAATTGTTGGTAGTTATTGAGATGGTTCCGCCAACCAATATCTCGTTCCCAATTATTAAGTCATAAAAGCCCCTCAAATTTATTCATTAGTTTTAATGTTGAGATATCCGAATACTTCCAAGTTCCAGAGGCTCAAATGTCCGTAACCGGGGACACGGCTAATCGATTAGATCTTTAACTCTGCAGAGGGTTGCGACTTTCCCATAAGAATCATTCCCTCCTTTAAAGTCTTCGCACTTCATGGTGTTTGAAGACGGACTAATGAAACAGGTCTTCCAAAGAGTTCTTCCGCCACCGCCGGTACCCATCCAATCCTACCGTTCGTCTACTTCTCGTAGTACCGTCCAGCCAGCGTCACTACTAGGGTCAACCCAGCCAGAGCCCATAATGGCTTGCGGCTGCATGTAAGCTTCGGTCATGGGGCATCCATCCTTCTCTTCGTGGCTGGGTGAAGCTTTCCGCAGGATGTCATGGCGCTTCTCCATGCATCCCGCCACCACTGGTGCTCCAGGTGCCCACAACCGCCCTCCACCCAGAGTGATTTTCCAAGTCCATCTTGATCATTGTAGTTCATGGGGTTGTCATCATCATTGACTCTCACATCTTGCTTATGAATAACACTCATACCCAAAACCCGCCTCTGAGCATAGCAAAGTAACTACTACGTCCCGGTCATGGTAACAAGGGATTGGTTCATCCTACCACATGATACTACTCAAGTTTAATGACTTCAAGATTTCACTACTGCATGCATGGTGGGGTGGTGACAACTACTAATGCACAAAACATAGGTATAGAAATAACATGATCAAAACTTGCCTTGCCGATGATCCTCGTAAGCTAAAGAGTCGAGTAGCAAGCTTAGACTCAGGAAACTCTACCGAGACAAACAATAACACAATAAGCACAAAGCAATAGGATCACACAACATAACAAAAGTAACATAACACAACAAAACAACCAAAACCAAATCCAAAAGGAAAACTCAAAGAAACCAATTCAAAGCTTTTCCCTACTCCAAACAATAACAAAAATAGTTTTATATAACAAAAATTCCTTAATATAACCTAATCATGGTTTTAAGTTAACTTAACAGAAAAGGTTTCACTAAGCAACTAGGAGCAAAAAGAATTAATTAAAAAGCTATTATAAAACTCATTTTAGGCCTAATCCAATTTCTATTAAGAAAATAAATTAAAACTTTTATTAATTATAAATAAAAGTTCATCTAATGGAGTGACAGAAACTAACCTAGAATAACTAATCACAAGTTAAAATAAATTCATTTACTAATTAAAATATTAGGAAAACAGAACTAGTTAATTAATTAGGATTAATAGGATTCTGCTTAAAACTAATTATTCATTAATCCTAAAATACCCAAGTCAATTTCTAGGGTTTGGCAATGACAAAATAAAGTTGGGACAAAAGAATCATGCAAAAATAATTTTTCTAACTCAAGTTATAGCAGATTTACTATTCTGACTAAAACTAAAATAAAGCAATTTTAATTATTTTAACATAGCTAAATATATATTCTACAGAAACTACATAAAATTTGAAATCCAACAAATAATAATCACTCAAAAATATTAAACAGAATAAAAGATATGAATTTTGAAAATGAAACTATTCTGCTAAAACAGAAAATCAAAATAAAAGAAAAAGGCCTAATGGGCCTATATTGTACCTCTAGCAGTAACTTAGTCTAAACGGGCCTCGGGTTAAAAATAAAAACGGGCCGGCTAATTGACTAAAACCCTAACTAATAAACCGGACGAACCGGCCGGTTCTTTTAATAAAATCATACCCCTTCGGGGGATCTAATCGTGGCCGTTGATTTAGGATCGGACGGGGTGTTTTCAGCTTTACGGACTCGGCGACGGCAAGGCAAGCGCGAGAGTCGTCTGGGCTTCAGGCGTCGGTGAGCTCGAGGGAGTCGGGAGGATGCGGACGAGGTCGGGAGTGGTTCGGTGGGGTCGGGGTGGTCGGGAGGGGTAGGGCGCGACGGCGGCGACTTTGGCGGCGGTCTGAGCTTGGCTCCAATGAGCACAAACGGGAGGGAGAGGGGTGCGCGAGGTCTCGGGGAATGGGGTGCGGGGCTCGGCTTTTATAGCCTGGGTCCGTCCTTGCTTCGAGGGGATCAGGCGATCGGGATCCGGATTCTTGAGATCCGCGATCTCCCGTCTTGGCGTTGTGGCGAGGGGGAAGAAGATGGGGGGGCCCACGGGTCGAGAGAGAGAGAGAGAGAGGTGAGGCGGCGGGTGGCGAAGCCTAGGGAATCGGGCGAGCGGGCGAGGGGTGAGTTGAGCTGGGCGGCTCGGGCTCAGCTTGCTTTGCTGATTAGGCGTGTTGGCCGGGCAGTGAGGGAGGGTCTTGGCTGGCTGGGCACAGGGGGTGGTTGGCTGGCCTTGGGATTTTTCTTTTAGAATTTTATTTTTAAATAAAACTAAAACAGAAATAAAACAATAACTATAAATATTTTATATAGGGTATATATATACCAAAATGATCAGGAATATTCCTTTCATTTGAACATTTTTCCAAAGGCAAAATCCAAACTTTATAAAAATCCATTTTTTCAAATTCAAATAAAATTCAGATTTGAATCCAAATCTTTTGGCATTGTTTCCTCTGATATTTTTGGAGTGTCATGTTTACTCCTCTCATACTTTTGATCAAGTATTTATCAGGCTTAGTTTTTGAAATGTTTCCTACATGCCAAAGTTTGAAATTCAAATTCAAAACTCAAAATTCTCTGAAACTTCAAATAGCATTCAAATTTCAAACAGGATGCATAGGATGCTTAGCTATAATTGTAAAACATTCCAAATAGGAAATTTGGGATGTTACAAACCTACCATTTTAAGATGAATCTCTACCCTCGAGATTCGGGTTGGCTAGCAAATAGGTGCGGATGGTCTCAAGAAGATCTTCTTGGCGTTCCTGTGTGGCTTCTTCCTCGGTGTGGTGACTCCACAAGACCTTGCAAAACTTGATGACCTTGCTGCGGGTGACTCGCTTGCGGTCTCGAGAATACGGACGGGTTTCTCCTTGTAAGTCGATCACCGCAAGCTGTATGGCCTCTAGGGGCACCGTGTCTCTCAATGGAACATCGGCCATGTCGGCATGGCACTTCTTCAACCGAGAAACATGGAAAACATCATGAACTCCGGACAATCCTTCCGCAATTCCAACTTGTACGCAACCTCTCCACGACGTTCGAGGATTTTGTAGGGCCAATGAATCGGGTGCTAACTTTCCTTGACACCAAACCTCTTGATTCCACGAAGAGGAGACACACGAAGATATGCTCGGTCTCCCACTTCGTAAGTCACCTCCTTGCGCTTCTCGTCGGCATAACTCTTCCATCTCGATTGTGCTATCTTGAGCCGGTCTCGAATCAGCTTGACTTTCTCTTGGAATCCTTGATAAGGTCGGAACCAAAAGTGATCGATCTCCAACACTATCCCACAAAGAATGGTGTTCGCACCTCCTTCCGTATAGAGCTTGAAAGGGCCATCTTCAAACCGGATTGATAACTGTTGTTGTATGAGAACTCTGCGTCGGCAAATTATCATCCCAGCTAGACCCATAGTCTAGCACACAAGCTCTCAACATGTCCTCCGTAATCTGATTGACTCTCTCGGTCCGTCCATCCGCTCATGGATGAAAAGTTGTCTTGAATTCCAGCCTCGTACCTAAAGTTTCATGCAATCGCTTCCAAAACTTTGAGGTAAACTGCGTTCCTCTATCGACACGATTTTCCTCGGAACTCCATGCAGACATCGATCCTGGTCATGTATATCTTGGCCAACTTGGCACTGGTATAGGTAGTCTTCACGGAATGAAGTGAGCTACCTTAGTCAAATGATCAACTACTACCCGGATAGAATCATAACCTGAACGGGTCTGGGTAATCCTGTGATGGAATCCATACCAAGTTTCTCCCATTTCCAATCGGGAATCGGCAAAGGTTGAAGTAACCTGCTGGCTTCGATGTTCTGCCTTTACGTTGGCAAACATCGATATCGCTACGTACTCGGCAATGTCCTTCTTCATACCGCCCACCGAAACTTTGCTTCAAATCCGGTACATCTTGGTGTTGCGGGGTGAATCGAGTACGGTGAATCATGAGCCTCTGAAGAATTAGCTTCTTGAGCTCGGGATCATTGGGCACATAATCGATCCTCAAACCATATAGTTCCGTGTTCATCCTTACGGAATCCTTTAGCTTTTCCTTCCTCCATCTTTTGCTTTATCTCATCGATTTCCTTGTCCGACTTACGGGCTTCACGAATCCTTTCGGTCAAGGTGGACTGAACTTCGAGTTGCAACAAATCCTTTCGAACTATCTCCATCGGAGATCTCGAGGTCATCGACTAACTCCTGGGTAATCCTCCTGCTGTAAGAGTATTCACATAACTCTTACGGCTCAAAGCATCTGCTACAACATTAGCTTTACCGGGTGGTAATGCAATCTCAAGTCGTAGTCCTTTATCAACTCTAGCCATCTCCTCTTTCGAGGTTCAATTCCTTCTGCATGAAGATATATTTCAAACTCTTGTGATCTGTGTAGACATCACAACGATTTCCGATGAGGAAATGTCTCCAGTCTTGAGTGCATGCACTATGACTGCTAACTCCAAATCATGCGTGGCATAATTCATCTCATGAGGCCGTAGCTGTCCGGAGGCATAAGCTACAACCTTACCTTCCTGCATCAATACTCCTCCGAGTCCTTGACGAGAAGCGTCTAATAAACCTGGTATTCCTTGTGTATGTCCGCAAAATCAACACCGGGCGGTGACCAACCGTTTCTTCAATTCTGAAAACTGGCTTCACATTCCTCGGTCCAAACATACTTGGCTTCCTTCTTCAACAGCTCAGGTCATGGGTTTGGCAATCTTGAGAAGTTCTCAATGAACCTCCGATAATATCCTGCGAGTCCGAGAAAACTGCGGATCTCCTTGGTCGAGGTGGGTGATCGCCAATCGGTGACGGATTCAACCTTGGCGGGATCAACTGCTATTCCTTCTCCTGAAATAACATGTCCGAGGAATCCAACTTCCTTCAGCCAAAATTCACATTTGCTGAACTTGGCATACAACCGATGTTCTCGAAGTTTCTCCAGAACTAGTCGCAAATGTTCCTTATGTTCTTCCTTGCTCTTGGAGAAAATCAATATATCATCGATGAACACCACGACAAACTTGTCCAAATACTCCATGAGCACCTTGTTCATCAAATTCATGAAGTATGCAGGAGCATTAGTCAATCAAATGACATGACGGTATACTCATATAAACCATACCAGTAGTGAATGCTGTTTTGGGTATATCCTTTTCACGAATCTTCAATCGATGATACCACGATCAAGATCGATCTTAGAGAATACCTTGGCTCCAACAAGCTGATCAAACAAGTCATTGATCATCGGCAGGGGGTACTTGTTCTTGATGGTTACTTCGTTCAATGCACGATAATCCACAACCATCCTCAAGCTTCCATCCTTCTTCTCTACCAAAAGAACTGGGGCTCCCCAAGGTGATGAGCTTGGACGAATATATCCTTTCTCCAATAACTCATTTATTTGATCCTTGATCTCTTTCAACTCATTCGGTGGCATCCGATAAGGTCTCTTGGATATTGGGGCTGTGCCGGGCAATAACTCAATCAGAAATTCAATGTCCCTGTCCGGTGGCATTCCTGGTAATTCCTCCGAAACACATCGGAAATTCTTGCACTCCGGCACTTCCTCTGAACAACTCCCGTGAGGGAATGCACTGATTCTTCATCTGGCTGTGCTGGCTACATACTTGATCCTCTTACGCTCCGGGGTGGTGAGCAGAATAGACTTCTGAGCACATCCAATGTTCCTTCAAACTTTGACAACCAATCCATGCCTAGGATTACATCCAAGGTCCAGGTTTCCAACACTATGAGGTCCACGGAAATTTGTGGTTCCCGATGTTGAGGGTTGCGGGACAGCCTACACCGCCATCATTTCTCCTCTGCGAACCGACGCCAAGGGGCTTCTAAGGGTTCTAGTGCGTAACCCGTACTTTTCCACAACTACCCTTGATATGAATGAATCGTTGCACCGAATCAAAGAGAACCAAAACTGAGCGTGAATTCAATAAAACTTACCAACCATAGTGTCCGGCTGATCATAGGCGTCCTCTCGCCGATGTGGTTCACTGAGCACGAGGGAACGGATTTGGCTTCTTCACCGAGCCTCCATTGCCATTTCCATTCCTCTGCTTGGCCTCCGGGCAGTCGGTGGCGTAGTGCCCCGTCTTCCGGCACTTGAAGCAGGTGATGTGGCTCAGATCCTTCGGAGCCGGGGCAGAGCTGTGCTGATTGCCATTACCACTTCCATTGCCATTGCCATGGCCTGACTTGTTGTCCTGGCTGCGGTTGTTCCCATTTCCTCCATGGTTATGACCTCCATGGTTATGATGGGTGTGCCCTCCCGAGTACGGTGCATAACGGGCTTCGCTGAGCTCCCGAGTTGTGCTTCCCCAGCTGTACTTCCGCTTGCGGCTTTCTATCTGCTGTTGCTTGCCTTCAAGAATGGTGGCCTTGTCTACCAGCTCCTGGTAGTTGTTGAAGGTAGCCACAATAAGCTGCATGCTCAGTTCATCATTGAGTCCCTCAAGGAACTTCTCCTGTTTGGCGGCATCTGTGGCCACATCATCGTGGGGCATAGCGGCGAGCTTGCTGAATTCATCCACGTCTTGTGCCACAAGACGGTTCCCTGGCGTAAGTTGCGGAACTCACGCTTCTTCGCACTCATGGCTCCAGTGAGACATGAGCAAAGCTGAAGGTTCTGGAATTGGTCCCAAGTGATGGCACCAATGGGAAAAGTGGCGGTGTAATTCTCCCACCAAGAAGTTGCAGGTCCATCCAGTTGATGTGCGGCAAAGCGCACCTTCTCCGCATCAGTGCATCCAACGGTGACTAGCTCTCTTCCGATTTTGCGGAGCCAATCATCAGCCACAATCGGCTCAGTGCTACTAGAGAACACTGGCGGATTCAACCTCAGAAACCGAGTCAAGTTGTCCACAGTGGGTGGTGGCGGTGGCGGTGGATTGTTGGTGGTGTTGTTCTGATTCTGAATAAGGAGTTGCATCAGTGCATTCTGCTGCTGGAGCAGCTGGGTGAGCTCCGGAGGGAAACCAGTGTCACGTCTCGGAGGCATCTGGTGTTTTGGAGTGGATGAGAAGTTTAGAATAGAACAATGGTCTATGAGAAATACACTACCCATATGAATGCACAATCATTTCACACCAATCATTTATTCATTCCACTCAAACAGTACATCGATAAAGTAATCAAAGTTCAATCACACCTGAATATCATTAAACGATTCTCATATAGAGTCTTTATTACAAGGGAATAAATTTGGCTCAAGGCCAACTCATGAGAAATAAACTAAAAACACTGCGGAAGCGTCGAAGATAAGCGAGTCCATCCGACTCCAAAGGGCAATCGCCAAGCGCGAGCGTAGCCTCACTCCCCGATCGAATATATCTCCGCAACATAATACGTTGCAGCCATGTAGGTCAGCTTTTGGAATAAGTCGCAAGTCATGAAGAATAACAATAATAAAGTTACTAACTCTATATGCATTTTTGGTGTGGAGCTCTAAGTTTCATCATTTTGCGAAAAGCAAATTTTATCCTACTACAAAGGACTTGCTTGCAAATTACTACAATTGTTGGTAGTTATTGAGATGGTTCCGCCAACCAATATCTCGTTCCCAATTATTAAGTCATAAAGCCCTCAAATTTATTCATTAGTTTTAATGTTGAGATATCCGAATACTTCCAAGTTCCAGAGGCTCAAATGTCCGTGAATCGGGACACGGCTAATCGATTAGATCTTTAACTCTGCAGAGGGTTGCGACTTTCCCCGCAAGAATCATTCCCTCCTTTAAAGTCTTCGCACTTCATGGTGTTTGAAGACGGACGAATAAACAGGTCTTCCAAAGAGTTCTTCCGCCACCGCGGTACCCATCCAATCCTACCGTTCGTCTACTTCTCGTAGTACCGCCCAGCCAGCGTCACTACTAGGGTCAACCCAGCCAGAGCCCATAATGGCTTGCGGCTGCATGTAAGCTTCGGTCATGGGGCATCCATCCTTCTCTTCGTGGCTGGGTGAAGCTTTCCGCAGGATGTCATGGCGCTTCTCCATGCATCCCGCCACCACTGGGTGCTCCAGGTGCCGTCAACCGCCCTCCACCCAAAGAGTGATTTTCGAAGTCCATCTTGATCATTGTAGTTCATGGGGTTGTCATCATCATTGACTCTCACATCTTGCTTATGAATAACACTCATACCCAAAACCCGCTCTGAGCATAGCAAAGTAACTACTACGTCCGGGGTCATGGTAACAAGGGATTGGTTCATCCTACCACATGATACTACTCAAGTTTAATGACTTCAAGATTTCACTACTGCATGCATGGTGGGGTGGTGACAACTACTAATGCACAAAAACATAGGTATAGAAATAACATGATCAAAACTTGCCTTGCTTGATGATCCTCGTAAGCTAAAGAGTCGTAGTAGCAAGCTTAGACTCAGGAAACTCTACCGAGACAAACAATAACACAATAAGCACAAAGCAATAGGATCACACAACATAACAAAAGTAACATAACACAACAAAACAACCAAAACCAAATCCAAAAGGAAAAACTCAAAGAAACCAATTCAAAGCTTTTCCCTACTCCAAACAATAACAAAAATAGTTTTTATATAACAAAATTCCTTAATATAACCTAATCATGGTTTTAAGTTAACTTAACAGAAAAGGTTTCACTAAGCAACTAGGAGCAAAAAGAATTAATTAAAAAGCTATTATAAAACTCATTTTAGGCCTAATCCAATTTCTATTAAGAAAATAAATTAAAACTTTTATTAATTATAAATAAAAGTTCATCTAATGGAGTGACAGAAACTAACCTAGAATAACTAATCACAAGTTAAAAATAAATTCATTTACTAATTAAAATATTAGGAAAACAGGAACTAGTTAATTAATTAGGATTAATAGGATTCTGCTTAAAACTAATTATTTATTAATCCTAAAATACCCAAGTTAATTTCTAGGGTTTGGCAATGACAAAATAAAGTTGGGACAAAAGAATCATGCAAAAATAATTTTTCTAACTCAAGTTATAGCAGATTTACTATTCTGACTAAAACTAAAATAAAGCAATTTTAATTATTTTAACATAGCTAAATATATATTCTACAGAAACTACATAAAATTTGCAATCCAACAAAAAAGAATCACTCAAAAATATTAAACAGAATAAAAGATATGAATTTTGAAAACAGAAACTATTCTGCTAAAACAGAAAATCAAAATAAAAGAAAAGGCCTAATGGGCCTATCTCTGCCTACTGCGTAGAATAGTCTAAACGGGCCTCGGGTTAAAACTAAAATGGGCGGCTAATTGACTAAAACCTAACTAATAAACCGGACGAACCGCCGGTTCTTTTATAAAATCATACCCCTTGGGGATCTAATCGTGGCCGTTGATTTAGGATCGGACGGGGGTGTTTTCCGTGGCTTACGGACTCAGCGGCGGCGGCGGCGAGAGTCGTCGGGCTTCCAAGGCGTCGGTGAGCTCGAGGGAGTCGTCGGGAGGATCTGGATGAGGTCGGGAGTGGTTCGGTGGGGTCGGGGTGGTCGGGAGGGTAGGGCGTCGACGGCGGCGACTTTGGCGGCGATCGAGCTTGGCTCCCAGCGAGCACAAGCGGGAGGGAGAGGGTTGGCGAGGTCTCGGGGAATGGGGTGCGGGGGCTCGGCTTTTATAGCCTGGGGTCGTCCTTGCTTGAGGATCAGGCGATCGGGATCCGGATTCTTCGATCCGCGATCTCCGTCTTGGCGTTATGTGGGCGAGGGGGAAGAAGATGGGGGGGCCCACGGGTCGAGAGAGAGAGGGAGAGCGAGGCGGCGGGTGGCAAGCCTAGGGAATCGGGCGGGCGGCGAGGTGAGTTGAGCTGGCCGGCTCGGTCGGCTGCTTTGGCTCGATTAGGCTGGCTGGCCGGGCCAAAGGGAGGGGTGTTGGCGCTGGGCTGGGGTGGCTTTGGCCGGCGCCGAGGGATTTTTCTTTTAGAATTTTATTTTTTAAATAAAACTAAAACAGAAATAAAACAATAACTATAAATATTTTATATAGGGTATATATATACCAAAATGATCAGGAATATTCCTTTCATTTGAACATTTTCCAAAGGCAAAATCCAAACTTTATAAAAATCCATTTTTTCAAATTCAAATAAAATTCAGATTTGAATCCAAATCTTTTGGCATTGTTTCCTCTGATATTTTTGGAGTGTCATGTTTACTCCTCTCATACTTTTGATCAAGTATTTATCAGGCTTAGTTTTTGAAATGTTTCCTACATGCCAAAGTTTGAAATTCAAATTCAAAACTCAAAATTCTCTGAAACTTCAAATAGCATTCAAATTTCAAACAGGATGCATAGGATGCTTAGCTATAATTGTAAAACATTCCAAATAGGAAATTTGGGATGTTACAAACCTACCCACCTTAAGATGAATCTCGCCCTCGAGATTCGGGTTGGCTAGCAAATAGGTGCGGATGGTCTCGAAGAAGATCTTCTTCGCGTTCCCAGTGGCTTCTTCCTCGGTGTGGTGACTCCACAAAGACCTTGCAAAACTTGATGACCTTGCTGCGGGTGACTCGCTTGCGGTCTCGAGAATACGGACGGGTTTCTCCTTGTAAGTCAGATCACTGTCAAGCTGTATGGCCTCTAGGGGCACTGTGTCTCTCAATGGAACATCGGCCATGTCGGCATGGCACTTCTTCAACTGAGAAACATGGAAAACATCATGAACTCCGGACAATCCTTCCGGCAATTCCAACTTGTACGCAACCTCTCCACGACGTTCGAGGATTTTGTAGGGGCCAATGAATCGGGGTGCTAACTTTCCCTTGACACCAAACCTCTTGATTCCACGAAGAGGAGACACACGAAGATATGCTCGGTCTCCCACTTCGTAAGTCACCTCCTTGCGCTTACTGTCGGCATAACTCTTCTGTCTCGACTGTTCTATCTTGAGCCGGTCTCGAATCAGCTTGACTTTCTCTTCGGAATCCTTGATAAGGTCGGAACCGAAAAGTGATCGATCTCAACACTATCCCACAAAGAATGGTGTTCGCACCTCCTTCCGTATAGAGCTTGAAGGGGCCATCTTCAAACCGGATTGATAACTGTTGTTGTATGAGAACTCTGCGTCGGCAAATTATCATCCCAGCTAGACCCATAGTCTAGCACACAAGCTCTCAACATGTCCTCCGAATCTGATTGACTCTCTCGGTCATCCATCATGCTGCGGATGAAAAGCTGTCTTGAATTCCAGCCTCGTACCTAAAGTTTCATGCAATCGCTTCCAAAACTTTGAGGTAAACTGCGTTCCTCTATCGACACGATTTTCCTCGGAACTCCATGCGACATACGATCCTGGTCATGTATATCTTGGCCAACTTGGCACTGGTATAGGTAGTCTTCACGGAATGAAGTGAGCTACCTTAGTCAAACGATCAACTACTACCCAGATAGAATCATAACCTGAGCGGGTCTGGGTAATCCTGTGATGGAATCCATACCAAGTTTCTCCCATTTCCAATCGGGAATCGGCAAAGGTTGAAGCAACCTGCTGGCTTCGATGTTCTGCCTTTACGTTGGCAAACATCGCATCTCGCTACGTACTCGCAATGTCCTTCTTCATACCTGCCCACGAAACTTTGCTTCAAATCCGGTACATCTTGGTGTTGCCGGGTGAATCGAGTACGGTGAATCATGAGCCTCTGAAGAATTAGCTTCTTGAGCTCGGGATCATTGGGCACATAAATCGATCCTCAAACCATATAGTTCCGTGTTCATCCTTACGGAATCCTTTAGCTTTTCCTTCCTCCATCTTTTGCTTTATCTCATCGATTTCCTTGTCCGACTTACGGGCTTCACGAATCCTTTCGGTCAAGGTGGACTGAACTTCGAGTTGCAACAAATCCTTTGGAACTATCTCCATCGGAGATCTCGAGGTCATCGACTAACTCTGGGTAATCCTCCTGCTGTAAGAGTATTCACATAACTCTTACGGCTCAAAGCATCTGCTACAACATTAGCTTTACCGGGTGGTAATGCAATCTCAAGTCGTAGTCCTTTATCAACTCTAGCCATCTCCTCTCGCTCGAGGTTCAATTCCTTCTGCATGAAGATATATTTCAAACTCTTGTGATCTGTAGACATCACAACGATTTCCGATGAGGAAATGTCTCTGTGTCTTGAGTGCATGCACTACATTGCTAACTCCAAATCATGTGTGGTATAATTCATCTCATGAGGCCGTAGCTGTCGGAGGCATAAGCTACAACCTTACCTTCCTGCATCAATACTCCTCCGAGTCCTTGACGAGAAGCGTCTACAATAAACCAGGTATTCCTTGTGTATGTCCGCAAAATCAACACCGGAGTGGTGACCAACCGTTTCTTCAATTCCTGAAAACTGGCTTCACATTCCTCGGTCCAAACATACTTGGCTTCCTTCTTCAACAGCTCACCATGGGTTTGGCAATCTTGAGAAGTTCTCAATGAACCTCCGATAATATCCTGCGAGTCCGAGAAAACTGCGGATCTCCTTGGTCGAGGTGGGTGATCGCCAATCGGTGACGGATTCAACCTTGGCGGGATCAAGCTGCTATTCCTTCTCCTGAAATAACATGTCCGAGGAATCCAACTTCCTTCACCAAAATTCACATTTGCTGAACTTGGCATACAACTGATGTTCTCAAGTTTCTCGTAACTAGTCGCAAATGTTCCTTATGTTCTTCCTTGCTCTTGGAGAAAATCAATATATCATCGATGAACACCACGACAAACTTGTCCAAATACTCCATGAGCACCTTGTTCATCAAATTCATGAAGTATGCAGGAGCATTAGTCAATCCAAATGACATGACGGTATACTCATATAAACCATACCTGGTAGTGAATGCTGTTTTGGGTATATCCTTTTCACGAATCTTCAACTGATGATACCTCGATCAAGATCGATCTTAGAGAATACCTTGGCTCCAACAAGCTGATCAAACAAGTCATTGATCATCGGCAGGGGGTACTTGTTCTTGATGGTTACTTCGTTCAATGCACGATAATCCACAACCATCCTCAAGCTTCCATCCTTCTTCTCTACCAAAAGAACTGGGGCTCCCCAAGGTGATGAGCTTGGACGAATATATCCTTTCTCCAATAACTCATTTATTTGATCCTTGATCTCTTTCAACTCATTCGGTGGCATCCGATAAGGTCTCTTGGATATTGGGGCTGTGCCGCAATAACTCAATCAGAAATTCAATGTCCTGTCCGTGGCATTCTGGTAATTCCTCCGGAAACACATCGGAAATTCTTGCACTCTGGCACTTCCTCTGAACAACTCCCGTGAGGGAATGCACCGATTCTTCATCCGGCTGTGCTGGCTACATACTTGATCCTCTTCGCTCCGGGTGGTGAGCGAGAATAGACTTCTTGAGCACAATCAATGTTCCCTTCAAACTTTGACAACCAATCCATGCCTAGGATTACATCCAAGGTCTGGGTTTCCAACACTATGAGGTCCACGGGAAATTTGTGGTTCCCGATGTTGAGGGTTGCAGGACAGCCTACACCTGCCATCATTTCTCCTCCTGCGGAACTGACGCGAAGGGGGCTTCTAAGGGTTCTAGTGCGTAACCCGTACTTTTCCACAACTACCCTTGATATGAATGAATGCGTTGCACCAGAATCAAAGAGAACCAAAACTGAACGTGAATTCAATAAAAACTTACCAACCACAGTGTCTGGCTGATCATAGACGTCCTCCACGTCGATGTGGTTCACCTGAGCACGAGGGAACGGATTTGGCTTCTTCACTGAGCCTCCATTGCCATTTCCATTCCTCTGCTTGGCCTCCGGGCAGTCGGTGGCGTAGTGCCCTGTCTTCTGGCACTTGAAGCAGGTGATGTGGCTCAGATCCTTGAAGCCGGGCAGAAGCTGTCTTGATTGCCATTACCACTTCCATTGCCATTGCCATGGCCTGACTTGTTGTCCTGGCTGCGGTTGTTCCCATTTCCTCCATGGTTATGACCTCCATGGTTATGATGGGTGTGCCCTCCTGAGTACGGTGCATAACGGGGCTTCTGCTGAGCTCCCGAGTTGTGCTTCCCCTGGCTGTACTTCCGCTTGCGGCTTTCTATCTGCTGCTGCTTGCCTTCAAGAATGGTGGCCTTGTCTACCAGCTCCTGGTAGTTGTTGAAGGTAGCCACAATAAGCTGCATGCTCAGTTCATCATTGAGTCCCTCAAGGAACTTCTCCTGTTTGGCGGCATCTGTGGCCACATCATCAGGGGCATAGCGAGCGAGCTTGCTGAATTCATCCACGTACTGTGCCACAGTACGGTTCCCCTGGCGTAAGTTGCGGAACTCACGCTTCTTGCACTCATGGCTCCAATGAGACATGAGCGGTCTGGAAGGTTCGCTGGAATTGGTCCCAAGTGATGGCACCAATGGGAAAAGTGGCGGTGTAATTCTCCCACCAAGAAGTTGCAGGTCCATCCGGTTGATGTGCGGCAAAGCGCACCTTCTCCGCATCAGTGCATCCAACGGTGACTAGCTCTCTTCCGATTTTGCGGAGCCAATCATCAGCCACAATCGGCTCAGTGCTACTAGAGAACACTGGCGGATTCAACCTCAGAAACCGAGTCAAGTTGTCCACAGTGGGTGGTGGCGGTGGCGGTGGATTGTTGGTGGTGTTGTTCTGATTCTGAATAAGGAGTTGCATCAGTGCATTCTGCTGCTGGAGCAGCTGGGTGAGCTCCGGAGGGAAACCAGTGTCACGTCTCGGAGGCATCTGGTGTTTTGGAGTGGATGAGAAGTTTAGAATAGAACAATGGTCTATGAGAAATACACTACCCATATGAATGCACAATCATTTCACACCAATCATTTATTCATTCCACTCAAACAGTACATCGATAAAGTAATCAAAGTTCAATCACACCTGAATATCATTAAACGATTCTCATATAGAGTCTTTATTACAAGGGAATAAATTTGGCTCAAGGCCAACTCATGAGAAATAAACTAAAAACATCATGGAAGCATCGAAGATAAGCGAGTCCATCCGA